>JBAMIB010276193.1:0-11712 GCA_037177415.1 Kaempferia rotunda | reverse complement strand
TTCGGCGGCAGCGGAGCAGGTGCTTCCCCATATATTTAGAATTAGGATTTGTGGGACTTTATCATGAATGATTTATGCGTTCTAGTTTGAATTGATTTATTTACATTATTGCTTCTATGTTTCCTGGGTATGGAGTATTTTCGTGGTGTTTATGTTCACCTCTGCCTCTTGGAGTAACGAGTATCTGCAATAGAATAGTGATGGATGGGAAATGCCCGGTTTTGTTCCACCATCTTGGTACTAGGTTTCGTTTGTTTCGTTAGCAGTTGATCATTGAGAGGAGCCGGGATTAGATTTCTGAAACTTGTTATATCCCTGCATAATTGGTGCTAATCTTCTTATGGGTTAATACTACCCTTCTATGTTTCCTGAGCGCAGTGTTTTTATTTTTATCTTTTTATTGCTGAAGTTCTGGTTTCCATGGAAGAAGACAAGCCCAGAGTAAAGCTTTTGTAAACATGAAAGAGGTCGAAATTGCTTATGATTTTTCACTGCAAACCTTATCAGGACAACGAATGATAACACCTTTTTCTTTTTTTTTTTAAATTTGTTACTATATTTTTCATGTTTTTTTTTTGTTTTTTGTTTTTTGTTTTTTGTTTTTTTTGTTTTTGTGGTTTTGGTTTGGCATGGATATGACTGTATGCTTTATATGCTTAAGAGAATTGAGAAATCTAAAACAAACACAAAGTTAGTTCTCCTGAAACAAAATTGTTCAGTTGGATTTGTAGGGTCAAAAACAAGGTTTCGAATCTTGTACTGAAGTTTAATTTTTGATCGGAACGATATTCTTTTGGTGTCGTGTTGACATTCCAATGTATGATGTCGGAAGCAAATTAGATGTCGAAGGATGAAGGAAATGAAGAAGAAGAAAAAGAAGATAAGCAACTATATACTTAATTTCGGACAATGTTCCATTTAGAATAGTAACATTATTTTGTTTGGACATCAGTTATCATAATTCATCTTAACGTGTGTTGAATCATGCCAAATGGCGAGTGTTGACATTACACGATACTCATTGACATAGTTCCACGTGAGACATTACATATGTCTAGTAGTATTAAGGTTGTGGTAATTTATCAGACCAATATGTTTCGATCGTGATGCCCTACATGAAATGAGTTTGCAAATGATGAATTGATACTCATTTCTGAATAGATGAAAATAGAAACATTAGGAATACAATAAAAATGATTAGATGAGATAAATTGGTTAAAAATATGTGCATCTTTGAACGCAATGAATAAATTCTTTAGATAAGTTGATCAATTAGATTTAGAAGGTGCAACGGACAGAGGTACGCCCTACATTGATAGTTATGCCACTGCACATTTATGTGAATTATCATAATTTGCTTTGCAATGAGTATCTGATGTTTTCCATGACTCACCACGTAAAAACATGTTTTTGCATGAAAAATGAGAAGGATCCTAAATGCACATTATTTAACTGCTTACTATTTTATCTTTCTCTTCCCCAAAATTTGTTTTTGTGTACACTGTGAAAATTACTCTTAACACTGCAGTCAATCTAAACAGATGATTTGGCATTTTGATTCGTTATTTTTTTTGCAGCATGCCTTACACAGGTCTGTTAGCTGATTCCGTTTTTTGAATCATTCTTCCAATTCTAATTGCAAAAATAATTTTTGTTGCTGTCAGGCTGTTTTCAATGAGCTATGCAAGATGTTGGATCCTGGAAAACCTTCTTTCACTCCCAAGAAGGGAAAGACTAGCGTGGTAATGTTCGTCGGCCTCCAAGGTATAACAATAATTGGCATTCCAATTGACACCTGTATCATCATAATGGTCAGAGTTACAGTATAAATTTATTTTGCTTGGGATGTTTTTCACAAATAACTGAGGTTTATGCTGTTGCCAATTAATTTTCTTCAATGACTCGGATCAGCAAAATGACAAAAGAGTGAGCCACCACAATTACAGAGTATATGATATATCAACAAGACATGCAACAAACAACAGTTTGGTAGTTTAATATGAATATGCATTGGATTTCCAGTGTCTTTTAATTTATTGATTCTTGCTCGAGTCTGTTTATTTTAACACCATGACAATCATTGGTTATGTCTGCTACATTTTGTACGCAAATCAATGCATGAGGTTCACATCACTGTGCGATCTTAGTTATCCATTATTATCCCTATAGAAACATACACTTTAGTCTTAAAGGAGTAATCCAAAAAATGGAAGCAAAGATTCTGCTGAATGTATGATTTAACTTCCGTTGGAGGCCATCAAAAGTAGATTCTGGGATTTTGTTGAATCCTTCTATGGGATTTTAGATTACCATTCAACCTCAAGACAAAATGAGATTTTTTATGTTTAACCCTGGAAGTACAATTTTCTTTTTCCTCCTTTTATAAGGCATCTTGTAACTGACATGCTATTTGTTTGTTCAGCTCCACCAGTTTGACCAACTTATTTTATATGTAAACTTTAGCTCATCATCTCAGAGTTGAGTCCCATACTCCCAACTCTTTGTTACCATCATATGTATGAATCCAACATACATAACACGTTAGATTATCTATGCTCAACATCTTGTGCATTTATTAGAGTTCAGAGGGACAATTTCACACACACACACACAGGACTGACATAATATCAATGACTAAATACTCCATCGGCTAAACTTATAATTATTACCTCTAAGACTAACACTCCTTAGACTGGAGTAAAGATATTGATGTATGCCTAGCAGATATATAGTTGGTAATGGTCTTCAGAAAAGACTTTGACTGAATTGAGCTAATCTTTGGTACAATTGACAAAATGAATTCTCCTCAAACTGAATTTTGAAGATATCATAAGGATTCAAAAGTTTCAAAGTGAAGTGGCAAATCATCAAGGGTTGTACAAAAAAGAAGGGATATTGGGATAGAAACTGAATAAAGCTTCATCTTACGTTGAGAGTCAAAGAGAACAGAAAGGTCATTGAAAAAAATGGTAAATTGGTTGGGGAAGGAGGTTGTGTTGTTGCACTAAACCATGCCCCAGTCAGCCGATTGAAAAAGTCTAGCCTTACGAGAGAGCCCACTATGATACCCAATTGAGAGGGATAAATTTATATTGTGATTATCAAAAGAGAACTATTACACCTGTATTTATATGAGTGACATAATAGATGACTAAACAGACAACCTATATTTGTAACTCTTTACACTGACCTATAGTATGTATGTGTGTTTTCCCCTTAGAATTGGTTCTATGTTCACACAACTTCTTGTGTCACTTAAGACTTTGGTTTCTATCAGGTTCTGGAAAGACGACAACTTGTACAAAATATGCATATTATCATCAAAAGAAGGGATGGAAACCTGCATTAGTTTGTGCTGATACATTTAGAGCTGGTGCTTTTGATCAATTAAAGCAAAATGCAACAAAAACCAAAATCCCCTATTATGGAAGGTATTGTTTCCAGAAATTGTTAATCTTTTCTTATTCTCCTCTGACCTGTGCCATTTTAGCTTATTGTTAGCAGTCTTTGTTTGGAACAACTTGAATTTTTTTTTTGTTAAGTACAACAAATATTGTGCTTCCATCAGCACAATGAGTGTTGACGGTGATCTAATAATTGAATAATCTTTCACAATTTACTGATCTTTTAGAAGCTTAGAAGCATGGGATTGTTGAATATGGTGATAACATGAGATAGTTGAATATAGTGATATATCAAATTCAAATATAGTAAAAGAAGTTTAGAAGCATGAGATAGTTAAATATAATGACAAAAATAGTGATTCAGCCTGCACAGTAAGCTAATTGTATATTGTAACTTGTATCTATTTTGTTTTGTAACTGCATGTGGTATGATGCTGTTCTTGTCTATGCACTTTAAGTCTTTGCTCAGCATATTTAATAATCTCTTATTCTCTTTGATCACTTGATGCTACAGCTATATGGAATCTGATCCTGTAAAAATTGCTGTTGAAGGAGTTGAAACATTTAAAAAAGAAAATCGAGATTTGATTATTGTGGACACAAGTGGACGACACAAACAAGAGGCTGCTTTGTTTGAAGAAATGCGTCAAGTGTCAGAAGCAACGGTATATATTGTTCTTTCTATTTCATATACACATCTGAGTGTTGCTTAACATGTTGTTAATATCTTGTTCCTTGTTTCTCAGAAACCCGATCTCATCATATTTGTCATGGACAGTAGTATTGGTCAAGCAGCATTTGATCAAGCCCAAGCCTTCAAACAGAGCGTAGCAGTTGGAGCTGTGATTATCACTAAAATGGATGGTCATGCAAAAGGAGGTGGTGCACTTAGTGCGTAAGAGCTCTTTTTTACACTTACCTGACTGGAATATAATTTGCAAACTTTGGGCATTATATTGTTTTCCATGAGCTTTGACAACGTGTTATATGATTGAGTTTTTCTGTATAATATTATTGCACCCTCTGATGGGCAATCTTAATCACTAGTTATCTATCGTCAATGAGGGTTATCGTGATAGAAACTTGTATGAATACTTCATATCCAACACTAGCTTGTATTTTTTTTTTAATGTTATTTAGGAATCATAGTGTTGAGTCTAAAGTGGAATTTAGGTGCAACAAGCTCAAATTGTCACACTTGTACATGGTTGAATAAATTTCCATTTATTAACATGCATTATGGTTGTTTGTAGAAAATGTCGTCATTGTATCAGACATTGATTAAATATTGCTAGTATACCCACCAACTTGGTGGATGAGTCATTGTCCTCTTTGTCAACATACTTCTGGTAGATCTTAGAAAAAGTCATCTCATGCGCAAAAACCATGTATCTGTAATGCAAATTAAATGAAAAACTGAGAAGTCGAGATGAGTCCTAGAAATCTATCAATTGGATTATGGTCGATGAGAGTTCTTGTTTTATTATGTTGCCTTAGTACTAAACTCTACGAACATGGTTTCTTCCATCAAACATTTATGATGCCCATCCTCTTTGCAGTTTTTGGAATAGGCACCTGTTCTGTAACTACTTTTCCATCTTTCACCTTTTCTTTTTAAAAAATTTCTGTTTTCACTTAAGGGTTTATGAGATTTTCTGCTTTCCTTTCCAAGTCATTTTTTCTACTTCAGTTTGGATATCATAACTAGCTTTTATTGATGATTTTTCTCCCTTTGCAGAGTCGCAGCCACTAAAAGCCCTGTCATCTTTATCGGAACTGGAGAGCACATGGAGGAGTTTGAAGTCTTTGATGTCAAGCCATTTGTTAGTCGTCTTTTAGGTGTAGTGATATTCATATTACTCTGATGCTTGCCACTATCCTTGTGTGGTAACTGATAACGTCGCCTCTTTACCATTTTGTAGGTATGGGTGATTGGTCTGGATTCATGGACAAAATTCATGAAGTTGTGCCCACAGATCAGCAACCTGAGCTTTTGCAAAAGCTTTCCGAAGGAAGTTTTACTCTCCGACTTATGTATGAGCAGTTCCAAAACATCCTCAAAATGGGCCCTATTGGACAGGTCTGAAAACAATTTTGTTTGTATTGACGGCATTATTCTGTTATTTATTATGATTCTTTTTGAAATAACCATTAATTTCAATTATTCATCCTATTAGTGCAGTTGCAAGTTGCAACATCATATAGTCTTGGACTGAACTGTTATCGTTTACCAGTCGATATATTCTCTCATGTTTTTTTCTTCCATGCCCTGCATTCTAATCTCCTTCCAGTAAGATATGGTTTCATTTGTCTTCCCGATCTTCTGATCAGCGCTACGTTGCATTTAGGTCTTTTCTATGCTACCTGGGTCTAGCTCAGAGTTGATGCCGAAAGGTCATGAGAAGGAAAGTCAAGCAAAAATCAAGCGATACATGACAATGATGGATTCCATGACAAATGCAGGTAACGATGATAATTAATACTACAATATTAGATAAACACTTATTCCTCATTTCTTCTATGCAACTCAGAGTTGGACAGCACAAATCCAAAACTATTCAATGATTCCCGTATTATGCGGATCGCAAGGGGTTCAGGCCGGTCGGTCAGAGATGTCATGGAGATGATGGAGGAATACAAGCGCCTTGCCAAAATTTGGAGTAAGATGAAGGGACTAAAGATCCCAAAGAAAGGCGATATGAGTGCTTTGTCTCGAAATATGAATGCGCAACACATGAGCAAGGTCTTACCGCCGCAAATGCTCAATCAGATAGGCGGCATGGGCGGTCTCCAGAGCTTGATGAAGCAGATGGGATCGAAAGACATGGGTGGGTTAGGCGGAATGTTTGGACGAGGAAACAAATAGAATTTTATGACTCAGAATCATAACCTGTTGTTTAGAAGACAATGTTTACGTTTTGTGGAGATATCTGATACAAGAACCTATCACCATACAGTCCTTTGTATTTTAAGTCTCGATAACGGATGAACCAAATTCAAAAACAGAGGACCAACTAAAAGGCAACTATCTGAATTATCGAGAGGTTTGGTTGAGTTCAAATGCACCTATACAGTATGTCTTACTTGCAGTGCGGAAAGGAAAACGAAAGAAAAGGACCATGGGGACCTCGTTTAGGGTTCGATTGGGACATTGGATCCTTTCACAGATCTCCAACTCGCCTTGCCATGTTTGCTCTTGATCAGAAAGTTTATTATCTCTTTACTATAGTTAGTTTTATTTGTACCTGGCTGGTCGAGTGAGATCTACTGTAGCTTCCACAGTCACTGCACTCTTCTCAGGAAACATTCAGTAAGGTGTTTCAGTGAGAGATTATACAGAGTTTGATTGTCGGTCCTTCAATGCAACAAAATTATTTCAGCAATCAATGGATAGACAGGTACGTGTTTTGTCTTTCTTTTCACTTGCCTAGCTAGAACAATTTGACTGATGTCTTTGATGCTTCCAAAATCCCAGATTTCCAGGTAGACAGAGGTTTCCTAATGAGTTTAAATAGTGTATTATCTTAAAACACGGATCAAGATGTATCCATGAGAGATTGTGGTCCTCTGTAACAGCTCATCTGAAAGAGATGCATTTAAATGAACGGCCCTTCTGATCATGCATGCACTGATCGAGGCATCCACGCACCGTCTCACCTCCTTCAAGACTTGCCCGTCTGTCACATATCTCAGGCCATAACAGTAATTAAATGCCTTGCTCATCCTTCTCTGAGATGAGGACGCCGACGGGCCAGCCACACGAGTGGCACCGGCGGACACGCCAATCCTTGTAATCATTAAGTTTCAGATGGCTCTGCAGAAAGGGACAGAATTTTTGCTGCTATACGCTGGAGAAAGAGATGGGAAAAAGAAATGCATATGATCTATATATACGATCAAGAGGCATGCAGTGAGACATTGATACATACATATCTCCATACAGTATCATTGATTGGTTGCTTCTCACGAGCTGTTGTTTAGTTTCTTTCTGATAAATTAGAAACATAAAGATTGTGTATTTGAATGTCCAAAAGGAAAAGAACGTGTGATCATGGATTCCACAGGAAGAGCAATCAAAGAGTGGATGAAGATGTAGTTTGATCAAGGTCCCGACTCTTGTAATTAACATCACATCGACACACAGGTGCACTGTCCCTTCCTAGTTTAATTTCTGATAATACATGAAACGATTGCCTCTTTGTTTTAAGTAGAAGGGAAGCCAGCATCAAGGGGCCACCTTTCCTTTGCTGTGAATAGAGTGATTAACCTTTTAGATTCACTACCTACCTACCTACCTGAAATAACTAACTTATCCTTCATTAGGAATAATTGAAAGATCTTTCTTCCTCTCCTATTTCTATTAAGTAAGAATGTCCAGACATTCTAATATTAAATTCAAAGCAAAAGTATCTCTTCTAGAGCTGTGCAAATTAACACTGCAGGTACGTAGCTAGAGACAGCAGATCTCGTAGGGCAATATCTGCAGCCTGCAGATTGCTTGAACACATGCATGCACTCAATCACTATTCCCATCAGGTCATTTTAACTCGATCGGATATCAAAATTAGGTGTTTGTTTAATCGAAACTCTTTTAGAGATATAGATTTATTACTAGGTGGAACATGTAACCGGCCAACTTTTGAATTTTAGGATATTTTCAGAAGTTAGGATTTTAGATTTATTTAAACGCGTACGTGTTAATTAGTTATTTTGAGACCGTTTCAGCCGCCGTCTTCTTGGAATGTCTATTTCTCGGTATTCCATCAATAAATCATAAAAGATTACTTCCGATATTCATAATCATACGTAAATCAACGAATTCAATAATTCATGGGTCACCATCTGCTTCTTTCCTTGCAACTCAAACACAAGAAACTTAGCTAATTGTTAACCAAGTCCACTTAGCTTCGATCAGCCACAACCTCTGTTTACATGCTTAATATCGTTACTGTAGATGGACTGTGACCTTGCATCCGACAAGGTGATACGTCTGCTTTATTATTATCTAGTTAGTAATTATATAATTAAAGCTGCCTAAATTCACTACTAAACCTCCCGATCGATCGGATGAGAGTATGTTTGTCGATCTAGAGTTGGATAAACTCTGGCCTGGCTCATTAATGCACTACTGCGTAATCTCATTTGGAATGAAGGAATTAATAAACTTAAACAATGCATGCAGTAAAACTCAAACCGGCTCTTTAACATTGAATATAATTAACAATCATAAGAGCATTTAAGTTTCGCAATCTTATCCATGAAAGTCAGAATCTAGCAACATGGTTGTGTTGTGTTCTACATCTTCGTACTTTTGTCAGAGAGAATCTACCAATTTATTTACCTCGGTGACTAATCCCACTCACTCACTAATTAATTTTTATTAGTGGCCAGTCTTGTCCAAAACCATGAACATGGATATATATATATATTACCTCTCTGAATTCATTAGATATGTTTGTACTGTTCCATTTGTATTTATATTTTACATAGGCTGAAATAGAAGTATCATGCACGGAATTAGAATCAATCAAACCGAGGCAAAAGCGCTGGGTTCGGTTTAATTAATTGGCTGTGTCCGGTTAATGCGAGACAGGGTTCACGTGGGTGAACCGCTCCCTGTCTCTTGAGGAATCCCCGCACATGGAGCCCTCTCTCGTAAATCGATTCGATGCTTTAAAACCTTGGTCCGGTCAGCGGTTCGAACCGGGTTCGTTTCTGGCCAGGCCGTGCGCACATTGTTGTAGCAAAAATGACAGTGCACATCCCATATGTAATTAGAGGGGCGAGGGAAATTTATTTTTTTCAGATCATGTACGTCCATCGGAAATTTATCCTGCCTAGATAACAATTTTTTTTCATAGAAAATTTAATATCCAACTCGAATGGCAGAATATATAGAGAAAATTTTTAGGCTCAATTAAATAATTGAATATTCAAGTATGAATATTTTCAAGTTTAGATATGAAGGTGAATATAATACTGATATGAGATATATATAGATAATTTTTGTGATTTGAAAATTTTTATATATTTAATATTATAACTCAATTCTTAAATGCTACCAGTAATATTTTATTAGCGATCCTGTTTGGTAGGTGAGCTAGCGGACACTAGAATCTCCTTATACACTCTGATGAAGATTGTGGTAATTGGGAGTTTTAAAAAAAAATAAATAAAAAAAAACATCACAAGCTCATCATGAATTAAAAAAAGAATTGTAAGATAATGGATATGATATAAATATTATATTTTCTAATATGTATGGAGTGAATATAAAAGTTAAATATTCATAGAGTTTGGTATAAATATGAATGAATAAAAAATAAAATACTATCTAAATCCTAATTATTGTCATGTCTAATCCTGCTCCGCTACAGTAAACTTCGTGGGACCGGCCGGGCACACGTGTTGTGAGCAGGAGTGGCCCTGGCGTTGCGGCCCACGTATTTATAGCGAAGTATACGCTCTCTTTGTTTTTTCTTATACGAGTGGTAAAACCTTGAAGAAGGAAAGGAGAAGCAGAGAGAGAGAGAGAGAGACGCATTCTCGTCGATCGTCGGCGTCCGGAGAATTAAGTGATGGCAAACGGGTTGATGCTGGAGGAGACTGAGCTACGTCTGGGACTACCCGGCGGTGGAGCCGGAGAATTAGCGGAGGCGATCAGGAGCTCCGGGAAGAGAGGTTTCCTGGAGACAATTGATCTGAAGCTGAAGCTTCAAACTCCTGTAGAGAGCAAGGAATTGGAGTCCGCCGAGCAAGGAAACAAGGCCACTGATCCTCATGAGAAGCCACCTGCTCCCAAGTACATACTTTAACGCCTTCAATTCTCCCCAATTCCAGAAACTAATTAATTCGATGATCATATCAATCTTTCACTGTGACTGACTGCAGGGCACAGGCGGTGGGTTGGCCTCCAGTTCGATCGTTCAGGAAGAACATTCTCAACGTGCAGCAGCAGTTTGAGAGCAAGAACAAGGAAGAACAAAGCGACAAGGCCGCTGTCGCCGCCTTTGTGAAGGTGAGCATGGACGGGGCTCCTTATCTTCGTAAGGTCGACCTCAAGGCCTACAAGAGCTACCAGGACCTCTCCACGGCCTTGCAGAAGTTGTTCTCCTCCTTCGCCACCTCCGGTAACTAACTAAATAACTAACTAACTACTTCCTCTGTTTGACACCGACCATGCAAGAAGAGATCATGAAGCTTCTCTGTAAATTAGTACGTAATTCATTATCGAAAGATACATATATATATCAGGAAATTATGGATCTGAGCAAGGAGTAGGCGTGAGGGATTTCATGAACGGAGCCGGCAAGGTGTCAGGGCTGGTGATTAATGGATCAGAGTATGTGCCGACTTATGAAGACAAGGACGGCGACTGGATGCTCGTAGGGGACGTTCCTTGGGAGTAAGTCATACTTGATTCTATTATTGCCTTAGTTTAATACAATATTGATTAATTATCCTGCAGGATGTTTGTTGACTCCTGCAAACGCTTGCGAATAATGAAGGGATCAGAGGTCGTCGGGCTTGGTAAGTTCATATTTTTACGTGATAGAGAATAATGAATAATAAGGTTATTAGATTTTATCAAACAAATTAATCAAACTAAATCTTCTTCTTCTTCCTAATTACAGCGCCGAGGGCGATGGAGCTAGCTAGAATCGCAAGAACAGAGGCTGAAAAGTGATGGGCCATATTCGACGATTAACCATCACATAATTAAGCTTATGGATTGAATTAAGTGTACTGGCTGTGCTCTTCCATATATATATATATATATATATGGTTTAATTATGTATCATTATGTTTGGCTGTATAATTTAGATATATACTTTTTAATTTTCTGTCTCTTTGTTTTTTTTTTTGTATGAACAGTAAACAGTACTGTTGCTCATCTCAGATCCCTTGGTCCAGAGAGTCCTCTCTATCTCTTCTTTAATTTACACTTTGGATGATTAAGTGTGTCTCCTTAAAATGAAAGTCATTAGAGAAGAAAAATGATAATTAATTTAAATTAATAATGCATTAAAAGAGAATAACAAAAGATAAAAGACCTTTTATATTCTTCCACTAAAGAGTTTAATGGATCATTAATTAAAGGAAGACCAAAAGCCAAAAGACCTTTGATATTCCTTGGATGAGTACAAAAGGGGAATTTTCATTCATTTTGTGAGGATACTTGATCTTCTTACATTTTCCTTCTTCACCTCTCCTCTTTTGGCCAAACAACAAAAGGAGGCTAGCACCTCTTAGTTGTTTTTTTATAAATCATAAGTTCATGAGACGAACGGAGCATGTTTGAATGGAT
>JBAMIB010276085.1:0-11712 GCA_037177415.1 Kaempferia rotunda | reverse complement strand
GAATATTTTTACGCTATTGGACTCTATCCCTTACTATATGATTATCTATATTTAAATAAATTTTATCTTATTTTATTATTGCTACCAAGTCTTTTTTTTGTCTTCCTTTTCCTCGTTTGATGTGCGTATTTGACATAATTTCATATTGTCTAACTGGAGCATTTATTGATCATCTAACTATATATCTATTCCATCTTAAATGTGTCTCTCGAAGTTTTCCCTCAATAGATACATCCTTTGACTTTCTCTCTAATGCTCTCATTTCTTATTCTGTCCATCCTCGTATTTCTACACATCTACCGTAACATCCTCATCTTTGCAACTTTCATCTTTTGTTCATGTGCTTGATTCATAACCCAACATTCGAAGCCGTATAACATAGTAAGTTAAATCGTCGTTTTGTAGAACTTCCCTTTAACTTTTAGAGGTACGGTAACATAAAACATTCGATGTTTTTTTTCATTTCAACCATCCTGCTTGTATTCTTTGTAAGACATCTCTCTCAATTTCTTTTGCAAAAGGTAATACTTAGGGGGCGTTTGGTTTGTATATTTCCTATTTTCATTTTATGGAAAACGCGCATTTTCTAGAAAATAGTGCTTGGTTTGTATTTTTCATCTCTGTTTTCTAAAAAATGATATAACATTTTCTAAAAAATAGAGAATGGCAAAAAGTCATTTTCTATTTTTTAGAAAATGCGCGTTTTTCAGAAAATGAAAATAGAAAACATGCAAACTAAACGCCCCCTTAAAGTTCTCAGTTTCAGATAACTCGTCATCTACTATCTTAATAATTGTCTCATTATGTCTACTATTGCTAAACTAAATTCCATATATTCTATCTTTACTTTACGAAGTCTAAAACCTTTCACTTCTAGTGTTTTTCACTAAGATTCTTGTTTAGTATTTACTCCTTCACATGTCTCATATACCAAAATAATATCATCTGCAAATAACATGCATGATGATACTGTGTCTTAAATGTGTCTAGTGAGTTTGTCCATAATTAGTTAAAAAGATAAATATTTAGAGTTGATCCTTGTTGTAATCATATTTTTATTGGAAATGCTTTAGTTAATCTGCTCTTGTCGTTACATCTTCATACACATCCTTAATTAGCTCAATATATGTTACGCTTACTCTCTCTTTTTAAGAATTCTCTGATATAATATCTCTTAACACTCTATCATAAACTTTTTCTAAGTCAATAAATACAATGTGTAAATTTTGTTTTTGCTCTCGATACTTTTCAATTAGTTGCGTGAGAAGATGTATAATTTCTATTGTCGAGCTTAACCCAAATTGATTTTCGATCATCATGGTCTCCTTTCTTAATCTTTTTTCTATTACTCTTTCCCAAAGTTTCATGATATGACTCATTAGTTTAATATCCTTTTAGTTTGTACAATTTTGTACGTTTCCTTTGTTCTTATATAAGAAAACTAGAGTACTTACTCACATTTTTTTCATTTTTAATTATGTTAAATAATTTTGTAAGACATTTAATACCTTGTTTGCTTATGCACTTCCATATCTCTATTAAAATATCATTTGGTCCAACGAATTATCCATTGTGCCATTTAGAGCTTGTTATGCATCTGAAGTTTGAATTTTACGATAAAAATTTAAATTTCTATACTTATTTAACCTACTTAAATTACGTAAGTTAAATTGGTTACCTAAAACTTTATTAAAAAGTTAATAAAAGTATGTTTTCCACCACTCTTCTATTTCTTCATCATTTACTCTTTAATACATTTTATTGGGATAAGATCTCTTATATTCCTTTCTCTCACTTTAGTTATTTTATAAATATTTCTTTCCCCTTCTTTTGTATCTAACTTTTGATATAATTGTTCAAAAGTTTCATTCTTTATTTTATTCACTACTTTCTTAGCTCTTTTTTTTTTTTTTGCTATTGTATATTTTTTTTAAGTTTTCCTCGTTCTTACAAATATAGAATTCCTTATAAGTTATTTATTTTTCCTACACTTTTTCCTTAAAAATGTATTAGCAATATTATAAATTGATATGCTATCACAAAATCCAATATAACTTTTCCTTTTTCATTTCTTATTCTAAAACTATAGCCCCAATGCACCCTATCATATTTCTCATTTTTTATTTCTACATGTTCATTTAAATCTACTCTTATTAAAATTATCTTGTTTGTCGAATTTTTTTATATACTATCTCATATAGGTCTTCCCAAAATTTATGTTTATTGTCTTCATCTAATCCTACTTGAGATGCATATATACTAATTGCATTAATAATTTTTTTCTACTATTATTTTGATATCTAAAATCCATTCTCTCTTTCTAACTACTACTATTTCTTAATGAATTATCTACACCAATTCTTATTCCATTTTTCGTTTTATTGTTTTCTTGTGTATCATAACTTATAACCGGAGTTCTTTATCCTCCTTGCCTAATTCTTTTCCTAATCATTGTATTTACTGACATGCGAGCATTTCTGTATTTTATATTCCAAATATGAAACAATTAGTATTCCTATGATATTTGTTTTTATCCAATCGAAGTTATGAATATTTAGCACTACACCAAATTCTCATAGATATATAGTAGTCTTTGTTGAGATGTTGCAATCAGACTTACAACGCATTTTTTCACGGAACAACCAAAGAAACATTAGTCAATGTTATAAAGTGATTTAATTAGTTTTTATATTCTTAATTCTATCCTTGCACAACGGTTAGAGGGATAAGATTTATGATGAACACACTTGGATGATGAATTTTAAATGATGATGAACTCTTAATAATGATTTTATTCTAATAAATGAAATATTAATAATACAAGAAATGTTGTTTTGAAACAAAGAAGAGCTTTTAAAATCTTATGTAATTTTTGCTTGCCCTTTGGCTAAAACAATTTTATATATTATGATCCACCATATTGTATGGATTGGTGTATTAGGCTTTTTAAATTAATATAGGGAAAAAATGAAAATGCATAATTGCATATGTTGTTGATACTGGGAAAGAGAAAATAAGAAAAACACTCTTATATGATAGCTATGAGGTAAAACTTTATTAGTTAAAAGAAAATAGGGTTACATCCAAAAGGGAGTGTTTAAGATGGACAGAAAAGAAATGAGAACATTAAAAAGTCACAGTTGCACCCCCAATTAAGAGATGTGAGAGCAAGGAGACTAAAGAAACTTAGTTAGCAACAATAAAACAATATGAAATTCATTTAAATATGGATGAGGTAGAGTAGGATGTCGAGCCAATGGTATAGGAGGATCCCAATAGCGACCTCACTTAGTTCGATAAAGGCGACAAAGGCTTGGTTGTTGTTGTATTTATAAAAATGATTAAGTTTATATGGTAGCCTTTCATAGTATTCATAAGGTCATGTAGCCAATCCTAAATAGTTGGGACAAACAAGCCTAGAGGATGATGATTCGATCCATTAGAACAAGCTGAGTTAATGTATTTAATTATATTCCTCCGTGCTAGCCGCTTTTTTGATGAGTCATTGATCTGTTGATTAATTAATTAGGAGTTTAGTGGCTCATTTGCCCTTTGCTGAAATCTACATTTCAGATTGCCTTTAAATGGACCTGTTAATTCTTTAATCAGGCGTATTATTCTCCTTTCCTGAACAGTTTTTGTTACCAGAAAGGAAGCATTTGCTCATGTTTGGAAGATTTAACAGTAACATCTACTTAACTACTTAAGTTACTCTTTGAATCTGTAGCACTTGATAGGATTTTTTTTATTGAATCATTGCGGAATTTTTAACTGTGAAGTAATTGTTGTTACAGGTTGTTGCTTTGGTTTGTGATTTCCTAGGTTCACCTGGATCATTAACTTCAAGGCTCAACCACTATGAAGTTGAAACTCTTTTTCACGAGTTTGGTCATGCTCTTCATTCTCTTCATTCTCTTCTCTCGAGAACGGTACTTAAAATTGGTCAACTTTTGCTTCACCTTATTCTTTGTTGTTGATACGTTCTTTATTTACATTGACATACCTAATTATTACTTCTCAGGATTATCAGCATTTCTCTGGTACCAGAGTTGTTCTTGATATTGCTGAGATACCTTCAATCCTTTTTGAGTAAGATAAAGCTAGTTTCTTTGTTTGTTATGTTTGGTGCAATCGATCACATGTAACAGCCTTATCAGAGTAACACAATTTTTTATCTGATTTGGACTAAACACTCAATTTATTGATTATTGGTTTCAATATGCTAATTGGTGTTAGTTTGAGGCAGTTAACGACAAATATAATCATCATTGTTTATATATGTTGTTTATCTATGCGATCATGTAGTTTTATAATGTGCAAGAATTATGAAGCTTTCAGTATCCACAAAGAAATAGGATTTTACTTGTGTAGACATGATCATATCTATTAGAACTGTGAGGGATATAGGCTGATGGTTAAAGGAAGGTGAATAGCGTTTACTTGCAAATGAGCTCTTATTCTTGTTAATGACTTAGCAAGGTCAATTAAAAATTATTAATGTAGCAAGAATACCAATGTTAACAAGCGATGTAAAGTGGTTCAAAACCCTTGTACCTACTCCACAACCTATGGCTCTTCAGTAAGTCACTTCTCTCACTAGCTTTTTCCTTTCTCAAATCTTCATGAGGTGAAGAAACCTATCTTCTTTATAAGATGAGGGACAAATAAAGCTTAAGACATTAAGGTAGTGTTTGGTAGGGGTGATAGGATTAATTCGGTTGATTAGGATAGGATAAGATGCATGATTAATAATCACTCTTCACACCAAGGTATTATTAATCCTACCCCTAATCAGTCATAATCTTATCCCTAATCACTCATACCAAACGAGATATTATTAATCCTATCCTTAATTAATCATACCAAACGAGATATTAAAATGGTTTTAAAAAGTAATCCTAATCTTATCACCCCTACCAAACACTACCTAAGGCTACAGATTCTACAAAGAGAGCTTAGGATATTAAGGCTTAAGATTACTCAGATTAAGAACAATAAGTATAAACATAAGCCTTTGAATGCTTTTCGTGGTCCTCTTTTTATAGCTTTCAAACTTCTTCAGCTTCACTTTCTCTTCTTTTGTTTTGTCGCCAATCAATTGACTGAATCCACCATCATTGATTGTTTTTTTATATGTTTCACTCTACTAACAATTATCTCAATTGATTTGGCTTCCACTATTAGTCAATTGTTTTCCCGTGAACCTTAGATCATCATAGTATTGTCGCATATTATTGCCACTCAGCTTTGACAGATTCAATGGCCACCTTCAACTTTTCAATTGAGTCATCAATGGACTGCCCATTTGACTTAGTCATAAACAAAAATATTCTATTAATTATGTCAACTGCCTAGACACCTAGTTGACTTAATCATTAGGTGACTGAATCCTACTCTTTAGTAGAATGGGTCATCGACCATGACCACTTAATGGCCAAATCTTCATGTAAGTTGAGAATTACTATGAATTGCAGCAAGTCTATCTCCAGTCATTTAAGGGTTTACTTTATAGTACATTTCACAAAGATAGTCTTTCATCAGGTTACTTATCCCTCTGATGCATTGAGCCCTCAGTTTGATCCATATATTCTCCTTCACTTTTCACCTATGTAACTTGCCGTTGAACCTCAATATCTTCATCCTGCGGTCCCTATCTCTTGTGTACCTCAAGTCACCAAGTCAATCTCTAATCATTGCATGCCAAATCTCTGAACGTATTCAACCAAGTTTCTACACAACTTCATACACACATTCGATAAAAACAATTATTAACTTAGACCTTTTGCACAAAGATCAAAATTCATGATCAAACTTGATCACTTACAGTATGATTGCACCAATAGTCCCCTTTTTAATGTTTGATAATACATTGAATTTAGGAAAAATTACAAAATAAATTGAGACCTAAAGTAGCTTCCATAGAGCTAAGAAGAGAATAAGGCTCTAACTTAAACTTTTCCTCTTTTCCCACTTAACAAAGATTAAAATTGTTGCACAATACACAATATAAACTTATGAAGTCATTAAGTTGTATTCCTAATCCTCCAACATATCTAAAATGAATAAACAAGTCAACGTGATCAAAATCAGCCTAAAAAGTTCATTGTTGAACTTTCTGCACAATTTTGCAATCATGTTTGTTTTAAGTGTTTCTAACACAATAATTTTTCATGAAAATTCATATAATTTTTAAATTTTGTACAAACATGAAAATCAATCAAAAGTTTCAATAATTAGTAAGTCTCAAGTCTTTGTTTTGGGATCTAAATTTTGAAAATCATAACCCACCTTAAGTTTTTAAACATGAATTTATATTTTCGAAATAATTTTTTTAAGTATGACCTAAAAGGCAAATGTATACTATCAATACATTTATCAATGCATTAATCTTCCCCATAGTTGGTCAATGATTACCATCTTAGATACTTATGGTTCATTAAAATGCATCACAACATTGTGAATCAATAACATCCTCCTAACATCTCATTTAATATTTATGTTCTTCAAATCAAGTTCAACCTAAGTTTTTAACTGAAATGTAAATAAGGTATTACTAACTTTGCTTTGTGATCTAGCAAAGTATTAAGTCAAGTATACCAGATAAGATTTTGTAAGATCTGATCAAATTTACTAAATACACTTTAGGCATCCATTTCCTACGTATCTTCTTTGTCTTATATTGCCCCTAACAATTAGACAATGATATGTCTTTTCATTCTTAGATTCTTTGTATCCTAATCTATTCTTGCTAAACTTTACTCTTTGGTTGCTTATTATCATGTTCAAGGATTTATAGCCTATGACAAAACTTTCTAGGGCTGTTCTTAAGCTATTTATTTGTTTCTTAAACCCCTTGTTCTCTACTTCTAAATAAAGCAATTTATTACTATAAAGTAGAGTCTTGTAGCCTTTGTTCTAAAATCCCTACAATTTTTTGAGATGTACATTCTTTCTTTTAGGCATAATGATCTATTAAACTAGAAGTTACATCTAATAATTAGATCTTTACCTCACTGAACTGATAAATTCTTTACATCCCCTTGACTTGAGCTATTGTTTTCTTTCTCGGATGGTGTTGAGAGTACTCCATCATTGTTGACAGTGAGGGCTAGGTAGGTTCTATTCTTAATTTCCTCCTCTTCCTTCAATAAGGAGTTATGATCCTACTTGTCTTACCATGTAACCCTCTTCATTACTTTTTGCCGAAGAAAGATATTAATGAAGATTTTCGAATAAGACTTCTCTTCTTCTTATCCCTCCCCTTCTTGCTTACCATAAGAGCTACTCTTCTTTTCTAGGATTTTCTCCTTCCGCCGTTCCTTCACATTTAGATTCATGCAATTTCATTGTAGAAAGCAAATCTTCTAGTGTGCTTACCTCAAGGTTCCTTGATATGTATAAAATGTCTACCTAAAGTCCATTAAGGTATCCTCAGCAAACCGTTCAAGATACTTCAGAGTATCTGAATTTGACATTGTTTCTCTAGTGTTCAACAAGGCATTAATGAGCTTCTTACACCTTGAATGTAGTTTGACCATGGTTTCTCCTTGCATTTTAAATCTATTGATTTGAGATCTCCAGGGGGTCACATTTAGCTAACTTTGCCTCTCTAGTTTCTTCATAAGCTCCTTGGTGGAATCGTAAGCTCAAATGTGATCGATCTTATGTGTGGAAAACACACTAAGAAAATGGTGCTCCATTTTTCGATTTTTTGTGCACTCATTCCCTTGCTTCTTTCTCCATCTTTTTTCCATCCATGTTCTTGTCGTCAGCATCTTTTAACACTTCAAAACCATTTTGAATAATCAGAGTTATATTGAAATCCATTTGAAAAATGCCTTTGAGCGGTTACACATATGGAATTCAACCTCGAACTTAGGTGAAATAGGTGTTCAATCCGATCATTGATTCGTTGGTAGTTAGTCCTCTAATAGCGACTTCACCACTTGTTAGGGCCATGAGGGATGTGACCAGACAAAATGTCACTTTCTAGAGTCCGCTAGCTTTTCTCCTTGGACCAAGATAAGGAACAAACTAGACTTCTAATGCCTTCCGTGGTCCCTTTTTTATATCATTCAAACATCTTCAACTTCAATTTCTGCTCTCTTATTTTGTCTAAGATCACTTAACTGGATCCACCATTAGTTGATTGGTTTTCTGATTGCTACAAGTTTCAACCTACCAACAACTACCTGAATCGAGCGACTTCCACCATCAATTTATTGATTTTCTATATATCTTACCTTAGTTGAGTGGCTTCCACCATCAATTGACTATGTTTCTATATAGCTCAGGTCATTGAGCCATTGTTACTCAACTTTGTTGGGTCAACAACTACCCCCAACTTTTTAGCCAAGTCATGGATGGACTGGATCATGCCATCATTCGACTAACTTTAGTTTAGTTGACTAGCTGATTGCCTAGGCGATTCAACCTCCAGTTGACTCAATCCTACTCTTCAATCGACCACGATTCCTAATGGTTGAGTTTTCACCTAAGTTGAGAATTACCTTCCTCTCTTGGGCTACAAGTCTCCCAAGTTACTTAAGATTTTACCTTCTACAAGGTCATCCCATATCAGGTTACTTAACACTTAGATGCATCGTACTCGTCATGTGGTCCGTTGGCATCCTTATCTGATTTTCAATGGACCTCACATCATCGAGTCAATGCTCAACCTTGGTCGCACCAAGTTTCCATGTGCATTTATCCAAATTCCATGAATTCATACACGTTAGATTGCATAAAGCAATCATAAAGATGAAGCAAATTTGTTCTAGGTGGTTGTGCATTTTATTGAACATCGGAATCTTATCAAAGTAGACTATGAGGATAAGTTGTTTCATTACCTCATAAGAATACTTCGAAAGTTTGAAAACTCAAAGGACATCCAAAGGGCATGACCAACCGTTCATACAATTCATCCATCTATTATTTTAAAAGTAGTCTTCCACTCATCGCATATCATAATTCTTTCGCAAGTCAATGTTAGAGAAGCATCAGGCTCCCACTAATCAAGCATGTTGTCTTTGTATGAGAAAATTATTTAATGGTGATCTTGTCGTTGGTACAATTGTCAATGAATATTCTCCAAAAGACATCCTTTTTAAGTGTCAGTAAAGTAGGGACGACTCAAGGAGTTTTTGTAGTTATTTGGCTTTCTTATTTGGTTTAGCATGTTCTATGGAGTTCATTTTATAATGTGATGGATTCAACAATTATGATCTCAAAGCCAAGTTTGCATGATAAATCATGCATATGGATAGAGTTCATTAGGTAACTCTTAGAGTTGTATCTTTCAACTTGTTTACAATCTTTTAGACTTGTAGGGAGATGTTTGGTGAGGTAGTAGCACTAATCATACCTATCATCATGACCAATTTTGTACCTTTTGTCTTATATTTGGACTGTGCAAGTAGGTGAAGAAGTTGCCTCAAAAGTTGACTTTGTTGTGTGTTAGGTTTTAGTCCAGGTTGATGTGTGCTAATCACAACTGCACGATCATCGTATCGTCAAGTAGTAAAATATTGTCCTCTAGGACTGTGGTGTTGACTACCAGTTTATGTTCAAAGGGAGGCTATTTATATGAACCGAAATGTGAGAATTATTATGAAAGCAAAGCAAGCTAAGAAAACAGAATGAAAAGCCATCAGAAAATCAATTCTTGATACAATCCTAGGTTTCGATTTCACCACGATGACCGTTGACAATTTAATTGTGATTCCCTTGAAAGCAATAACGATACATCGAAAATAAACTAAATGATGTATCATCTACAGGATCTATCTATCATCAATTATAAAGCAAAAACTGAAATTGAAACAATGGCTAACAATGGGCGGCCCAAAATCCATCGAAAGAGTCATCGATCCTGGTCATCGTAGAGATTCCTGCAAGCACAGCAGATGTCTTCTACAAGAATGGGTGATAGTCTTAGATCTTCTCAATGGGGAAGAGAGGAGGAAAAAGAAGCTCTTGATTCCAAGATTCAAGATGCCCAAATCAAATCAAACTTCTTCCTTATATACCAAGGCCCATCTTGCATGGACCATCCACATAAAGCCCATTACTCATTATAATCCATTATTGTTAATGAACCGGATTAATGGATCTACATATTTAATCCACATCAATTTAGTTTAAGCCCCCCTTTATGCTTAAAGTATTAGATCACTTAATTGGGGTTTAATTCCTTAATGACAAAGCATTGTGTATTGCGGTTAATCTCATATTAGCTCACCTAATAGAGACTTAATCCTTCATCCCTCTCTCACCTCAATGTTAGATTATGCTTGGTAGTTTATCCTAAGGTAACCGATGTTTCCTCTCTAAATATATCGATGTATCTACCCAACACGACCCCTATTCTCATGATAGTCGAATCAGGATAGGCCCATTAAGTTATGTGACAACTAATATTATCTTCGAGAGAGTTTGAACTACTTTTGGCAAACCCTCATGTCCAATTCTATAGATTCGAGATTAAAGTTCACCTCTCGGTCCTTCCCCTTTTTCCTATTATATGTTAATGTATGCTAATACATTAATAATTGAGCATGCTCAAACTGAATCAAGAATCAAACATATCATTCAATTAAAGAGAAAAATCACAAATGTCAATCGTCAACTTAACATCGAGTTACTCCCTAATCCTAGAATTAAGGAAACTACTCCATCATGATGGAGAAACAAACCATAAACATCAAAGAAATCGTTGTAGAATGGAAAACTAAGATCAAAGTGCAGAAAGAACTCAGTTGTAGATGTCATTGGCAAATCCCTAGGCTCCTTAAGTCTTTTGTCACATGAACCCCTTCATCCTCAAGCCGGTGCCCCCTGGTTGCCTTTATAGCCTTTAAAATATTATAAAATTTCCTAAAATTCAGAGGGGTGCCTCCAATACCACCTAGCAATCCATGATCATGGCAGGCACTACGGGCTGACTGTGAATTGTAACGGGATGGTCTCATCAAAAATCCAAGATGAACCATGGCCGTGGCAACACGACCTCGTCTTGGTTCTTTTTGCTGCTTGGGTGATGCTCCAATGAGCCATCTAACTACCTGGATGATCCATGGTCGTGGAATATATCACGGTCTAGCCGTGGATCATGCTACGATGTACACTTCTTTGGATTTTTGTCTCTAAATATGCTCCAATACCAAGATGTTAACATCCTATCAACATAAATCGCAGAGAGTAGTCATTCCAACTAAAAAGATAAAAATTGATGTCAAAGCTAGAAGTTAACCTAAATAATGCAGTAAATGCATGCTATATAAGAACAAAAACATATGCACAATTCACACACATCATAGGTCTTTTGGATTGGTTGAGTACAACCCAATATTTTGCTTATTATGATCGAAGAAATAGGTGTTATCTCTTTCACAAAGAGTAATTAATGTTGGTCCCCAAGGTAGTTTTGATGTGACCAACCAAGTTAGGTTAGGTTTTGTGTTGTCTAATCCTTGTGTCTAAGTTCTTGAAGATGGGGCGGACGAGAAGGACGACATGGAAAACGAGTCGACGGGCTCGGTGCATCCGAGGGACAAGAAGTTGCGGAAGAGTACACCGGCGGATGAGAAGGATGCGCGCGGTAGTTCAAGGGACGAGAAGTCGGGGAGGAAGGCTGCTCAAGGAGAAAGACGGAACATGGGTTCGGGTGAGCCCTATTTCGGATGTCCGAAATCACCCAAGCGATCGGAGCCA
>JBAMIB010275977.1:0-11713 GCA_037177415.1 Kaempferia rotunda | reverse complement strand
CTGAAATAACATTTCTGGTTCTTCCTCCCTCTGTAATTAATAAGCAACACAGCATGGTGAATTCTTTAGGATGGTAATGAAAATGACATAGAAATATTCCTAGAAGGATTATTGCTTGATTATTGCCCTAAGACTATTTGTTCAAGGTAATTAATTTTCTTAATAGTAAATTTTAAGATTTGATTTGAGATGATATTTTAATTGTTTAATATATTATTTATAGAAATAAGTAGCTGAACTACTTCACAATACGTTAGGGATGGTTCGGTGTGATATATCGAATTTTATATATGATATTCTATACCATACTAAAAATTTAGTTTAAAAAAATTTGTACGATTATAGTACCAAAAATTCTATATACTAAAAATTCGGTATATCGAAATTTTATAGTATAAATTGCATAACATTCATACCGAATATTTTGGCATACTGAAGATTTCGGTATACCAAAAATTTTAATATACCGAAATCACATTGACACTAAGAAATCAATTCAGAAGTCACACAATACAATATCTATATTGTAACAATTACTTTGTATTGTAGTAGCTACGTAGTTTCTATAATTATAATAACTACTTTGAGTTGGAGGGAAACAGTATCAAGCAACGAAGTACACTAGTCACAGTATTTATAAATTGGCTTGCACAAAATCAAGCTGAGCAAGAGTGAAAATTTCTGAAAACAAAATTGATATATACCTTTTTATACCCAGTCAAGTAAGGTAGCAACGAAAAGGAGAGTTTTAACTTTGTTAGCATCCTCAACTTTACATGCCAAAAAAGACAGGAAAACATTTTAATATTGGCCATAAAACAAGTAAAAGAATGTCATATGAATTTGTGCTAGCAAACATGCAATGAAGATGGTTACAAATCGAAAATGAATGAATATAGAATATGGAAATGCTATAAACACTTACTACAGAAACATTGTGTTTGTGTTGTAACATTTACTTTGTGTTGTAGTAGCAACCTAGCTTCTAAAATTGTAGTAGATACTTCGTATTGTAGCAGCTATTTGTGTTGTAATAGCTACGTAGCTTCTACAATTGTAGCAGCTACTTTGTGTTCTAGCAATTACTTTGTGTTGTAACTACTGCGTGCCTTCTACAATTGTATAGAATCGACATATCATACCCATATCCATATCCGATACTTTAAAATAAAAAAAATCTAGAGTATGCATGATCTTACTCTTCAAGTTAAACCGAAGTGGAGGCGGAAGTAGAACAAGGTAGCTTTGTCATAGTCTTGAGTGACATTTGCGGCTGTAAAAAGAAACATTATAATTAATGGTAGATTAACAATGATAAATATTATTTATATTTATATTTAAGTAAATAAAAAAAATGCTTCAATTCCCTTTTATAATTTGGATCTTTCCAACAATTGAACTCTTCTACTCTTAGCCAATCACTAGTATTGCACACCAATACCTCTACCATTTTAGGACTCACACAACTCCTAAAAGGATCTACAATCCTTTCGCCCAAGCTAAGAGCGGACTCACTAGCAACGATTGAGCATGCAATTGCCAAAATATCCTTGGCAATAATTGAAAGGATTAGATATCTAGTTTCACTTCCACTCCACCACTCAAAAAAATTAAAAGATTAGCATTTTTTAATCTCATAGACTAGGTACTTGTACACTTCATTGAATATCTCTTGATGTTGCTCTTCTTAATTTTGTGGTTTCACATCATTAAACAATTTATCACATAAACTGAAATATTGAAAAAAAATAAATTGAATATTTCAGTGTATACCGAAATATTAAAAAATGATTAATATTATATTGATATAAATATCTAAAATTTCGATACGGCATAATACTTTTTTGATATATCAAAAATTTTAGTATAAATGGTAAATATCAGTAAGATATATATTGTATACTATAATTTTTAATATTTTTTCCACCAAGTAAAATTTAATAATTTATTATTATATTATTATTATATTAAATAAAAAAAATTCTCCAAACGGCCTATGCCAACGCACAAGGGTGGCTGTAGTGAAATAGACTGCAAGAGGATGTTCAAGTGTTTAACACAATTCCAGTATGATTTGATTTTTTTTAATTATATGAATTAGATAATCAGGTAAAATCCCTTAGGAGGGAGACTTATTGGCCATTGTTTATATGTGAGGAATCTTGTAACGTAGAAAAGTTTTGGAAGCATGTGGTATTTATTTTTATTTAAAAAATATTTTTATCAATAATTTGTTTCTTTATTTTATCCTAAATTGTTTTAATTTTTACATGGCCTATACTTCGCCTATTGATTTATTTAGTGAGGTAATTAACTAACCTTTTATTTTCTAATATAATTAATAAAAATGTCACAGTTCAAATTTTCATTAATTAAAATTTTATTTATTTTGCTTGCTGTTGTTCGTCATGGAAGTTGTGCAGCTCCTTAAATTACAGACAAACCATCAACTTAAGGTGTGCCGCTTATTTTAACAAAGTTCTAGAACTCTATGAATCGCACAACATAACGGTTAGTTTAGTAAATTATTTAAGATATTATAATAAGTATTTTTTTAATTTTTTAATTTTTGTTCAGAAGATGCTTAAAAGCAAATGGAATTTGTGGTTTAAATACTGATGAGTATAGTTTGAATAATATTATATCTGTAGTAGAACACGTAATTTTGGAGTAATTCCTAAATTGATTTGCATTAAAAATCATAAAATACTGAAAGATATACAAATCTGCTTTAATCTAAAATTTGAGATTTATAATTAATTAATTAATTATATATATTATTTATTATCTCTTATCAAATTTGTTAATTGTTTTCAGCCTAAGAATTGCAGGGGTGAACAACAGTACTGCACCTCAAAATTAAAAATACCACTTTAACTGAACCCAACATTAAAAATATCATTTTATACTTCTTCATCGCCTAAAATCCTCCCGGTTAGTTTTTATTTTTATTAAATAATGTTTATTTTGGCATTTAGAATAATATTTTTTATTCATTTATAAAATATGCAGGATTATGAGAATAAGAAGGCGTTTAATTTTTTTCTACCATCTTAATACATAGCAGCTCATTTTAGAGAGCTAAAATTTAATGTTGAAATTGCTAATCAACACTATGTTTGATCTTTGTGAATGTTAAAACATAATGTTAATGAACACTGTATGTCTCCTGCCTATAGTTGGCTTGGTAGATCTCTATGAATGTTTATGTTTATCATTATTTAATGCTGATTTTGCCATAGAAATCGCTACTGATTATTGGGCAAGTCCAAACTGCACCACTTGGAGCTACAATTATTAGGTATAATATAATCAAGTTTGTAATGTAATTAACCTTGTAATATAATGTAATGTAATTTATATTACATTACGATGTTTGTAAATATATTATATATAATCTTTGATTACAAGGGTAATTACATTCTTTTATTTGGTATCCATTATTTTTTATAAAGAATATAATTCGAATTATTATAAAATGATAAAAATATCTTAAGATTCCTGCTGGCGGGCGGACGGTCGGTCGGCCACCGGTTGTCGGTCGGCGACCGACGATCAACGACCGCAGGTCGTTGGTCGGTGGCTGACGAGGGAGGTGGTGTCGATAAATTTGTTAAGTGGTGATTTGATGAGATAATTTAGGAGTATTTTTGACATATTAAATTTTAAATTGTAATATAATTTAGATTACATAGTATTTGCCTTATAATTCAGATTATATTACGTTGTAGTGTTAAATTAATACCAAACAAAGTAATCAACCTTTAATGTAATCTGGATTATATTATAAGACTGATTACAACCTACCAAATGTACCTTTAGTGGGGTAAGTAACCTTTTCTTTTTCTAATAGAATTAATAAAAAAGCCACAGTTAAATTTTTTTATTAATTAAAATTTTAATTATTTTGCTGTAGTTAGTCGTGGGAATCGTGCAGCTCGTTCAATTACAAAAAAAACTCATCTTATGGTGTGTCTGGTTTTTTTTTTTTTTTTACCGAAGTTCTAAATCCCTATAAATCGCCCTATAAATCGCACACCGGTTAGTTTAGTAAATTACTTAAGATATTACAATAAGTATTATTTTAATTATTTTAATTTTTTTTTTGTTTTGTGTTTTTTTTATTTTTGTTTTGCATAAGAAATTTAAAGCAAAAGGAATTTCTGGTTAAAATATGAATTAGTACCATTTGAATAATATCTGTTATGGAACTTAATTTTAGTGGAACTTCCTAAAGTGATTTGCTTTGAAATAATAAAACATTGAAAGACATACAAAACTGCTTCAGTCTTGATTTTGAGGTGTATAATTAACATTATACATATACATGGTTCAGCTTATGGATTGCGAGAGTAAACAATAATACTTCATCCCAAAATTAAAAATAACACTTTATAAATTTAATCACCTAAAATTTTCTTGGTTAGTTTTTATTTTTATTAAATAATATTTATTTTGGTATTCATTTTTAAAATTATATTTTTTATTCATTTATAAAATATATACAAGTAAGGACTGCTACACAGCTATATTTTAATTTTTTTTCTACCATCTTAATAAGTAGTAGCTCATGTTAGAGTGCTAAAATTTAATGTTAAAATTGCTAATGATCACTATGTGTGGGTGTTAAAATATAATGTTAATGAACACCGCGTGGCTCCGCATTTGGTTTGATTGATCTTCATTAAGAGTCTTTTAAAGGCATGTATTTTTTTCTACTAAATTAATTTACTAGTTATAAATATTTGACATATGAAGCTATCAATATAATATTTTTTATTTAATTAGAGTTATTTTTTTTGTTAATCTCATTTTGATTTTTTTACACGGTAATCTTATTATTTTGAGATTAGAAGCATAGTAAGCATTTTATTCTTGAAATTATTAAAGTATAGGAAGTCTAATGATTCATTATAAGGGCAACACCAACGCTAAGTCGCTAACAATGTATGATTTTCATATGTTAGTTGATTTTTTTTCATCGCTCTAAAAATTCATTCAATACAATGGTAAGCACCAGCGCCACCAACATATGATTTTTATATATTAGGTCTATAGCGGTCACCGAAAGCATGTCAAAGTGCATCCAAATGTTGCCCCAAGATTACTTGTTTCATGTAATTAAATTTCTTAATAGTAAGTTTTAATATTTGATTTCAGATGATATTTTAATTGTTTAATATATTATTTATAAAAATAAGCAGTTGGACTACAATACGTTAGGAATGGTTCAGTATGGTATATCGAATTTTGTATATTATATTGTATACCGTGCTAAAAATTTTAGTATAAAAAAATTATACCAATATAATACCAAAAATTTTGGTATAGTATAAATTGTATATCATTCATACCGAAGATTTTGGCACATTTAAGATTTCGGTATGCCAAAAATTTTATTATACCGAAATCACATTGACACTAAGAAATAAATTCAGAAGTAACACAATACAATATCTATGTTGCAACAATTATTTTGTATTGTAGTAGCTACGTAGTTTTTATAATTATAACAACTACTTTGTGTTGAAGGGAAACAGAATCAAACAGCGAAGACGCCAGTCACAACATTTACAAATTGGCTTGCACAAAATCAACCTGAGTAAGAGTGAAAATTTCTGAAAACAAAATTAATATTTTCCTTCTTATACCCAGTCAAGTAAGGTGGCAACGAAGGGGAGAGATGTTTAACTTTACCTACCAAAAATGACAGGAAAACATTTTAATATTGGCCCTAAAACAAGTAAAAGAATGTCATATGGATTTGTGCTAGCAAACATGCAATAAAGACGATTACAAATTGGAAATGCATGAATATAGAATATGGAAATGCTATAAACACATATAAATCCTTGTCATAAATGTTCCCGCTGCACATGGATGCTTATTGTCGGAAGGGCGATCACAATCGAAAGGTCCTTCACTTGTTCACAAACTAAATCTCAAATCTCTTCTTGAATGTTCCTCTCTCTTTTAGAAGATTCACCCCATCATATTTGCTCCTCTTCTCTATTTATTCTTGGACTTTTTTTTCTTGGACTTGAACCTAACAAATAAGGGGAAAATGTGATGTGGTGTATGTGGACGATTTTTATAATTGCACTCCCATTTATCCTACGCCTACCATCTCTAACTCATCAAAGTCAATTCACAAAGGTCAATCAGTCACAAAGACCAAATTGATTTAAGTTACAAAGACTATACAAGAATCAAGTCACAATGACTGTAAGAGTTTAGTCACAAAGACCATATCAGGACATCAAATCCATACTAAGAGAAAATGATTTGTGTGACAGCAAGCATACTGAGCAATCAATGCTAAGAAAGTTATTACACCTTACTTAGCTGCTCACATAATGACACTTAGTCACTCTTACAATGACATATAACATTTCCCTTGGTAAATAGCTTAGATAGGCGACATTAGAAAGGTTAATTACCCTTCTCGGCCTTTTGCCTAAAATCAAGTGTAATATATGTTCTTATTACTTTAATATCTAATATCTGATATAAAAAATTTAATTATTTTTTAGTGAGGTAGAGTCCGTTATAGTATCTTATTGCTTGGTTATCGAGGATTGTCCTTGCATTGCACTATTGTATGAGTTTGACGTACCTTATTAAATCTAATTTATAGATCCAAGATACTAATTTATATGTATTTATGCATTATATTACATTGAATAAGTCTGCCCAATCACTAATTTAGATTATATTCTTATCTCCGTATTAATAGAACCTCTTTATCTCCATATGTTCCTTCTATATATATGTATAAATAATTCAAAATTCACCTCTGCATCTCAGTCATCACTGCAATTGCGCATAGCAATCTATTCATCAAACTGACTTTTGAACTACATTCAACCACTAAATCCACTTGTGTATTAGATCTCCAAATTATTATTTTTTTCTTACTTACCACACTTATTTTTATTGCTTTTTTTTGTTTTTTAAATAAATTGTTGCACAAAATCAATAACAAAATCTCATTATTTATATTATTATAAGAACACTCAGAGAACATTCCATTTTCAAAAAAAAATACAAAAAGGGTTCTAGCATATTTTTAATATAAAAAATAACGTTATTTCAATATTATTATAACAGCTAAAAACAATTTATATGTTAAAATAAATTAGTTAACTCGATTAAAAATGCAATACATAAAATATTTTTATATGAATTCTTTTTATAAACTTAATTAAAATTATTATAGTAGTTGTTTAAAAAAATAATATTGTCGAAGCCAGTTTAATTTTTTAAAAAAGATTTATTCATATTTATTTCTTTATGCGAATAAGATGTCGTGATTTCTTTTCGAAGACATTTGAAAAGGAAAAAAATGAAAAACAAACGTCCACGGCAACCACACAATCATACCCATCCTTCTCACCACCAAACCCACAATTAATTAACCAAAAACAAAAACAAAAACAAAAACAAAAACAAAAAAGTGTTCGAAAAGTAGGCGTTAAATTGATGCGCACGTTATGAACCCGTTTCGGCTCCGCCATTGTCCCAATGCTACGTAACGGTTCCTCTTTCACATCTACGTTCCCAATCGAATCTCTGTAACTGTCCTCGTCCGATTTCTGCCCTCCCCTCGTCGGATCTACGTGAAGCTCCAGCGCTAAACCTAATCCGATCCCCAAATGGAATCGTAGGTCGCTGCAATTGCCATGATCCCACGGCCGCCGGCTCCGGCCGTGCCCGCCGCGCTCGGCCGCCGGCAATGGGGCATGCCTGCCGCGGAGAAATTGCTGTTCGTATTCGTCTCGGTCTGCTTCATGTCCGTCCTCCTCGTACTTTCCTCCATCTCCGGATTGACGGCCTCCTCCGCCTTCTTCGCCCGCTGCCCGGCTCCCACCGATGTCCACCGTGGCGCCGCCCACCTGCCGGCCTTCGCCTACTACATAACTGGTGGTCGAGGAGACGTTCGACGCGTCCTGCGCCTTCTCCTTGCCGTCTACCACCCCAGGAACCGGTACCTTCTCCACCTCTCCGCCGATGCACCTGAGTCGGAGCGGACCGATCTCGCTGCCACGGTCTGGCTCACGATCCCGGCCGCCCGGGCGTTCGGGAACGTGGATGTTGTCAGGAATGCCGGAGCGATGACATCGATGGGCTCCTCCGGGCTCGCCTCCACGCTCCACGCTGCGTCGGCGCTCCTCCGGCTGGACGATGGGTGGGATTGGTTCCTGACGCTGAATGCGGCTGAGTATCCGCTCATCACGCAAGATGGTACGTTTTGTCCTGTCTTCCCTGTTGATTCGAATTTAGGTATTGCCCCCCTCCAAAGAAGAAAAAAAAAACGAATCTTTATTGCAGCTTAGTTTCTCCTGTAGGAAAATTTTCGAATCCTCTTTAAGCCGAGTAACGGATACCAATAATCCGCCGGATGAAACACTGGAAAATTGGTTCTCTCTAATCTACGTCAAGTTTTATTTTTTTCTATGAAGGTTTCACCGGGTTTCATTCGCTATGCATCTCCCTCATTAAGTCAGAACAACTTCGTCTTATACATGGCATGAGCTATCAGTGTAATGCATGAGCAAACATCCAACCGAAATTGCTTCAAATATGTTCTTTGACTCCGTACTATGATTAGCTGAAACACCAATAAGGTTCTAGGCTTCTATTGACCATCGTCAGTGAGAAATGACCAGTGTCTTGGTTCTCAGGCTTCGTGGATCTCGGTATCGTAATATGGATTATCCATATCCATCATGCTCATCAACTTCCTTGATCATTAAATGCCCCGTTACGTGTTTGAACACATGATTATAATTATATATAGGTCCATGAATCACCATTGATATGAGCGGTATTCCTAAATTATCGCCCCCAAGGACTATGATGCATGTACATGTTTCTACCCTTGGGCGTAGCTGAATTGGTACCCAAGTGGTAGACTTACATCAATGGGTAAGGTTTGAGTCGCGGCTGCGACAAATAACCCTCACACTTAGGGGCGCTCAGTATCTGATTTACCTCCAGTCATCTCACCACGAAGCTCCCGCCATATAAGATCTCAAGGAATGATTCATTGTATGCAGTCTTACCTACTTTTTTACAAGAGGCTGTTTCCAGGCTTCAAACCAATGACATGTAGGTTACAAGGCAACAATTTTACCGTTGGATCAAGACTCCTCTTCTCAACAAATAACTTAGATGATTAAAAAAAACTATCATTAACTTACTTTAAAAGTTTAGTAGTTGTATGCAGTATGGACTGTGGTGTAGATTTGATGTTATGTTCTCATCTGAATAGGTTGTTTAATCTTCACAGATATCAAATGAAATTTTCCATGCAAATGACCAAAATACTTGGATGTTAAGCATGCTTTTCGTTCTTGTTTGTTTTCTAGCTCTGTTCCGTAAGCAAAATTTGATAAGAATAAATACTGAACGTGGTCTACCAACTCTAGAGAGTATCGTTTGTTATATATAAAAAAAAAACCCAACTCAGATGCGTATGGACACTAATCAGTTGTTTCCAGCAAGCTATTATCGATTTCTTTGATTCCTAAGATACCATGAGAAGAAAACAATTTAGCGATAGTACAATCTGAAACATGTTAAAACAATATGAATACCTCTATGACCATTCTAACACACCTATTTGGACCAAGTTTGATCAGCATGCAATGCTGTCTTGTGATTAATTAGTCAAACATTATAAGACTTATTTTCTTGCATAAATTGCAGCATAATTGCTTGGTGCTTCTATATATCTATTACATGATATTAAAAAGAAAACTAATAGAATACACCACCACTTGGTGTTTTAGTTTCTCCTTTTTCTGGCACCTGATTGTGTAATTAGTGCACATTTTTTTGGATGGATAAAAGAACTGCTAGCTACTCTCTAATTCTCAATTCTGCCTATTGTAAGTTCTTCACTATATGCCTCCCCAAAAGAGGAATAATCAATCATTTTCTTTCATTTTTGCAGACTTGATTTATGTTTTCTCTGATGTTCCAAGGAACCTTAGCTTCGTGGATCACACTAGTGATCTTGGATGGAAAGAGTAAGCATTAGCAGCTTTTCTTTGATATTTAAATTATATCTATTTATACCCCTTAACATTGAAATATGCCCTTGCAGAGAACAACGAGTTCACCCAATTATAGTGGATGCAGGGATCTATTTGGCGAAAAGGAATAATTTCTTCCAAGCTTCAAAGAATCGAGACACTCCTCGGTCTTTCAAGTTCTTCACAGGTACTGATCTTACATTTGCACACCATATACTTCAAGCTTACGGTGATTCATCTACTAAAATTCACCTTCAAACTTTCTGCCAAACAGGATCTCCATGGGTTATCCTGAGCAGATCATTCCTAAATTACTGTATACTGGGTTGGGACAATCTGCCTCGGACGCTTCTCTTGTACTTCACAAATGCTATTCTACCACAGGAAAGTTACTTTCATTCAGTTATATGCAACTCTGCTGATTTCCAGAATACAACAGTGAACAGCGATCTAAGATATATGGTGTGGGATGATCCTCCAGGCATGGAGCCTCAGTTTCTTAACACGACGGATTACGATGATATGATAAAAAGTGGTGTACCTTTCGCTCAACAGTTCCGCCATGGTGATTCAGTGCTAGATAAAATTGACAGGGAAATACTGAAACGCCGTAACAATAAGGCTGTACCTGGAGCCTGGTGTTCTGGGAAGAAGTGGTGGATGGATCCATGCTCTCAATGGGGTAATGCTAACATTGTTAAGCCTGGGCCGCAGTCAAAAAAGTTTGCACGTTTGATGCAACAGCTCTTAAATGACTGGAAGTCAGAATCCAATTCTTGTTCGAGATAATAGAGAACACTTCAGGTGATATCAAAGTCTCATGTCGATCAATTACGGGTAAGCATTATTGAAGGGGCTTGGCAGGTCATTGTTTGAAGGCTGGTGCGTGTCTGTGAACAGCTTTAGCTGCAATGGACACCAGTTTGTGAGGACAGTAACTTCCTTGCAGGTAGGGAAGAAGAAATCTGGAAGGAAACCCGTTTCTTCTGGGCTTCATTTACAGGGAAACCATCTTCATGTCTTCAGCAAAATTTGACACCTCTCGATTGATCTTCACCGATGATAGGTAAAATTTTGGCTTATTCTTTTAGATCATATGTATGGAAGAAAATCCCAATTTTGATGAAGGTGGATCTTGTATCTAAGATTTGACAAGTTTCATAGTCTATCTTGGTAAGGTGGCACCTTCATACCTTTGTCTCCTCAGAGGCATCTGATGAAATTAGAGGGGGAAAAAATGAAATTGGTAGGAAAAGAAATATTTGGTTATGTTTGCTAAATGGGAAGCAAAATTATTTTTGAGCTATAAACGCTCTTCATGGTTTACTAATATTATCTTCTTGGGCAATTTTTCTTCCTCTTTATATGGATTCAAAATAAAACACTGACAACAAAAGTCACCATAAAATTTATATTTTTTTTTAAAAAAATCATGGTGAAAATAAATCTAAATTTCTGATCATACAAATAATAATCTCAAATTAATTGTAATATCAAATAACATATTACATTAATATAAATCACATTCATAGTGTAGCAATTTTTAATAATAGAATAATGATTACAATTTATTTAAAATAGCCTCTAGCATTTAAGATATATAAACAATTCATACATTCCATTTATATATATATATAGAATAGTGACACAACGCGGCCGTATAGTCCGTGAAT
>JBAMIB010275870.1:0-11713 GCA_037177415.1 Kaempferia rotunda | reverse complement strand
TTTTCAGAAAATGCTATATATTTTTTTAGAAAACAGAGATGGAAAATACAAACCAAACGTTATTTTCTAGAAAATGCGCATTTTTTAGAAAATGAAAATGAAAAATATTCAAGCCAAACGCCCCTTAGTGACTTAATTTTCATATCTAGCTATATAATCTCGAAATTTTATAATAAAAAAACATAAATATTAAATTACTTTTCTTTCAAAAAAAAGGCCTAGATACAGCACAATTTTCTAATAAAATTTAACCAAATCTTGATTTTAAAATATTAATTACATGTGCAATTTTATCGTCGAGTTAACTAATCCCAACAAATCTCGTGCCAACTTCGGTGCCATTAAATGAAAAATTCTAGTTTATTTCAACTAATTTAATGCGCTCGAATGCATTAAATTTATTTTTTAAAATTAGTATTAGATTTTTTTTCCTTGAATTTTTAATTGTTCACATATATGGGAATATTTTTTAAATATTATATCTCGGCATTATTTATTTCTTTTACTTTTGAAAATGTTCTTCGAATTATTAAATTCTAAAAATGCTCAACAAAATCTTTATTTGTTTTTTCAAGATAAATTTGCCATAAATTAGTGCCATTTAACATTAAAGTCCAATATAATTTGAAAAAGACAAAAGGAGCAAGTCACTGGCAAGGCGAAAGCGGACTTCACGCTCACTCTTCTGCTTTAAATCAGTAAAATAAGGGGACTAAACAAGAATAATAATAATTTTAATAATTATAACAATAATAATTTGTAAATAATATTATTATATTTCCTCCTTTTCTTAATATTTTCCATTAAATAAACCTTCCCATAATGGCCGTCCATTAACAAATAGATTTAATATTTAAACGCATCTTTCGAAAAAAATAATTCAATTATTTTTCATTATTTAAACTTTTTTTAAATTTCCATTTATTATTTTATTGAGTTTAATAATATTTTTCTCTTGTTATCATCTCATGGTAATTGTATTTATTATTAATATAATTAATAAAAATTATATCTGCTTTCTCTTTTTTCTTGCACTGTTCTCTCTTCGTCTCGCTCATTCTTGCATCGGCTCCGGCGAAATCGGTGACAGTTTCAGTGTTTCTTTTTGTTGTCTATTTTTGGATTTTTTTTTTGTGTCGGCGGAGATCATGGTGGGGAGCTGTCGCGGAGCTTGATGGCGCCCTGGGAAGTGGATTCCGGTGGTTGGTGAATCTCTTCTGCTGTTGGTTGCTGATCTTGCGGTGGCGTAAGGGTTGGGATTCCGGCGTGTGGTTTCATGGAGCTGAGGGAGGGAGGGGAGGGAGTGGTTCCTTCTCCGGTGGAGGTAGAAGCGGCGGCGGCTGTTTCGGAGGGGTCTGGGAGTTACCAGCAGCCGACGCCGCAGCATGCTCCGTTGGCGCTGGAAGCAGATGCTGCGAGGGAGCAAAAGCCTGCTAAAGAGGTCGGCGCTGCTGATGCAGCGGCTACGATAATGGCTACGACAGCTGGAGGTGGGACGCGGCCTTCGGCGGCGGCAGGAGGAGAGGCCGGGGAGGCTTCTGGGCTGGTGAGGAAGAAGAGAGGGCGGCCGAGGAAGTACGGGCCGGACGGAACCCCGCTGTGGCCGCTGAACCCGCTGCCGATCTCGGCGTCTGCGCCGACCGGCGTCCAGTACACGTCGGCGGCCGCGGTGGGGGCGGTAATGAAGCGAGGTAGAGGCCGGGCAGTGGGGTCGGTGAGCAAGACATCTTCCAAGTTCGGTTTCCAGGTGGAGCATTTATCTTCAGGTGGTTTCGCTGTGCAAACAACCATCGCAGGTACTCCTCGTCCTTTTTTCCCCTCCTCCGTCCCCTTCCTCACTTTGTTTTTATCTGCCCTGTTTTTGCTTATTTTGTCCTTATTTTGTGAAATCGAACCTCATACATCTTGACCTAAAATCCAACGCATAGCGTATGATCCCTGAAACTTCTCAGATCTATCTTTTTTTTCCTTTGTCCTTTGGGCTCTCTCTGTCGCTATTTTTGGTCGACGCTGTGCGAGGAAAAAGGAACTTTAAGCAGTCGTTCTCTATAATCTCTGTTCATTCTCATTTGATTTCACCTTGAAGGTAGCTGTCAACTAGGAATTTCAAGAAGCAAGTTCTTGACCTGCAGATGTGATGAGCTCGGTGTGTTGGATCTGACAGAGAAAGCGAGGTCAGTGTAGTTTAGTTGGGAATTTCAAGACCCGAATCTCAATGAAATCCATGGTCGTCTGGTCTCTGTCATGCCAATTCCCATAACTGAAGAATAAGAGCTCAAGTGGGGCTGGATCATTCAACGTTGGATTGAATGGGGGGAATAAGTGCCGATGTGGGGTTGGACCAGCTTCAAGTTCTAGACGTCGTACTGCAGGAAACTTGATTGAATACGGAGTTTAGTGAACCTTGCTGAAACCATCCCAACGCCGTCTATGAGGAGGTAAATCAAGAACCTACGTTTGGCCAAACTGCTGGTAGGACATTTTTCTTGGCTTCGCCGAGATTCGACCTCTTGCCCATTGTACCAATATCTATCGAGTAGTAGCCAACTCAACAATGCTGAAACCTCATCCAGAATCAATTATTACTATGTCTCATGCAGAATCAATTATTAATGTGCTGGCATACGGTTGACATAACCTAATAATGAATGGGCATCAGAATCATTTACTTTTCGCCCTTGTAGGATCTCAGTTTTATCATGGTATCTAGTTCCAAAAGTCTAGATTTAGTCTTAGTTTTCTTATCTATTCTTCTACTGAATTAGATTAACAACAGGTAACGAGATAAAAAGAAAAGTTCTGGTAAACAAGTTGAGAAAATCTAGTGAATAGTATCTTATGTATTCTTTTATTGAATTAAGTTAACTAGTTAAGAAATCTAGTGAATTGTTAGATATGTAATTGATAGTTGAAAATGTTTAGCTATATTTCATGTCAGTCGTTGATTTGTTTCATAAAGATTCATTCACTAATAGAGTCTTCTCTTCTCTGATACTGTGGCACAGGGGAGATGGTAAACTGCTCTGCAGGTGCAAGTTTCTCACCTCATATAATTATTGTTGCTACTGGAGAGGTATTGCTTTGTTTAACCTAGAATTAATTCTATCAGTTCCAACGTTACTGGAAAAAGAGTGTTTTATGGCAAATTTTACACTGAACTTTATTGTACTCTAGGCCATCACTATGAGTATTTTCAAGTCACAATTAGATATGAATAAAATACATATTACTCTTTTGGTCACAAGGAAGAATCACTGTTCTACTTTTAGTGTCAATGTTCTACTTGTAGTGGTTAGATGGTTACACAACAGTGTGAACTTTGGTTTTCCATTATGTAATTATTCTTGTCGTTCGGCTCTAATCTTAGTTTTTCTGGATATGCTCGAGTTTCTTTTGAGTGCATCATTCACCAAAACTTGCATGATAATTAGCTGCATTTTTGCTTTATGTATGAAGAAATGCTAAATAGACAAGAGACTTAAAATAATGAATATTATAAACTTAAGATGTATAATAATTTAGGAAAATAAGTAGGGAATTCAATGAATAATGATGAAACAAGTAGAAATAAAACAATCAAGAAATAATGTCAAAATAAATAGGTAATAAGATGGTGATACAAGAATAATGAGAAAAATAGATAATGCACAAAAAGCAATTAACCTACTCAATTAAACAATAATAATTTTCAAAGAGGAACAATGTTACTGGTGATAACGAAGCTGTATGATTGTCATATTCTATGTGGACTAAACAAAAAATTCATAAAATCGTTCCTTCATTCTTCATAAATCAGAGTGTTGCGCAGTTTGGGAAAATGACAAATAATTTTTTTTGATTAATCTACCAGCAAAAATGTTATGCTGCACACCTATCTGTAGCACCTAGTATTATTTTTTAATTTTTTTTTTTGGGGGTTTAGGGGTTAAGGTATAATATTTAGGTTAAAGGAAGTGAAAATTTAAAAAAAAAAATACACTAGGTGCTCATGGGGTGCTCACGGATGGGTGCATCATATCATCCCTCAATCTACTAGACTAAGAATGCTGAGATGCATGCATTCAAATTTACCTTGTGACAATAATAATTCTCTTTAATATTATGTTCTAGCCACTGTCATCTGCTCGCTAGTTTCCCAGATTCTAACCTAAACCATCATATAAAGCTAAGAAGCCATACCGATAGAGTTGCTGCACTTGCTTTCAAAACACCACTTGACCGGATGCAAAATTTTGTACTGTGTAATAGGGGGAAAAAGTATTTGTCAATATATCGTAGCATCTAAGTGGATTTGTATTAACTTTGAATAGGCATAAACTTCTATTGTCCTGTATTCCTTAATTTTTTCGTTCAACTGATTTATATTTATTGCTTTGTTTTTTTCCCCAGGATGTTACTATGAAGATCATATCTTTTTCACAACAAGGTCCTCGAGCTATTTGCATTTTATCTGCTAATGGTATTATCTCAAATGTTACACTTCGTCAGCCTGATGCAAGTGGTGGTACATTAACTTACGAGGTATTTATGTGCTCTTCGTATGGAATTGTAGGATAAATAGTTTGATCTGTTTTTAACTATAAGCATTATTCAATGTTACGAAAGAAATTAGTAAGTAATGTTAAGAAGCACATTTTATGCAAGAAATTCAATTCACAAGTACCAAATGCATAACTATAGGCCCATAACTTTACTTCAATGCTTGTAACTCATCACAATTAAGATATTTGTCTTTGAATAACTCATTTTTCTAGTGACGGCACTGTTTCCTCTGTCAGATATCTGGTGAGTGCATCTTTTCAATCTAAACCACAATAGCTTATTCGCTAACATAGCTTTTCATAAAATTTATGTGGCATCTATGGCTGCGAACATATAACAGTAAGATAGGATTGTTAATGAAAATTAATATTATGGAGTTGATTCCTCTCACGGATGTTTTCATTTCTACCTGCTGTATTTTGCTATTTAATTATTTGAATTTGTCCCCTTACATGGCATTAGTTCTTTCCATAATTTATCAATCTCTTTAATGAAGCTTTGTAATTCGCTATCAATTAACATGCAGCAGTATTTTTGATCAACCACGACTTGTGTCAAATTTGCTACGATGCATCGGCTTTTTTATCTGCTGAACGCGAAGTCTTAGTTGAGGCTTTGCAAGTTGCTTCCAACGTCTAGAATTTCTCCACTTAATTGTTTATGCCTACAAAACCCATGAGGGTCTCTGGTTTATTTTGTCTAACATGCTGTATACCAGGGCCGTTTCGAACTGCTCTCCTTATCTGGATCATTCATGCCAAATGAAAATGGAGGAGCAAGAAGCCGGTCTGGCGGCCTGAGTGTTTCGTTGGCATGTCCTGATGGTCGAGTTTTTGGTGGAGGAGTTGCTGGTCAACTTGTGGCTGCAAGTCCAGTGCAGGTTAGTTCTTACTTGTGGTCTACTTGTTTGCATTGATAACTATTTTTTCCTTAGCAAATATATTTTAAGTATTATGCTTTGATAACCCAAAGACTATCGATTCGAACTTGTACGCTTGCTTGCTATTACATGTTGCAGAATTTTTTGCATCTTCTTTTTGTGTTTCTATAAGCACTTTTCTTCGATCGTGCCCAGCTAATAGTTCGATGATCTATTCCTTACCCTGCTCTTCTTACATGTTAGGTTGTGGTAGGAAGTTTCTCGCCAAGTTACCAGATGGAGCACAAAACAAAGAAGCCAGGATTCGAAGCTGGATCAGTATCTACACCGGCATCTGCAATTCCACTCCCAAGGACCGACGCGGAGGAGGAAGCTTTCGGTAGCAGACAAGCACAGCCCAGTTCAGCAACCGCCAAGCCAGGGCCTTCGACGACACCAGGTTTTACAGTGGAAAATTGGTCTACCCGGAGCTCCCCAATGGACATAAACAAAAGTTTACCTGGAGGGTGAAGACAAGAAGAAAAAGAAAAAAAGATTTCTTTACTTTTTTTTTTCCCTCAATTGATAGTCATTTGTTCTTCGACTGGAAATCATCTCTACTGATCAGAACTAGGCATACATGCGTAGTCGTCGAAAAGTCCCTAATGTCTTTGTCGGTAGTTTGCATTTGCTTCTTCTATCGTAGCCGATGAACTTAACAGTTTGGTGTATGGATTGATAGTTCCATAGCAAGTGATGCTTTCAGTAATTCCAATAATTTTCGCCTTTGTTTGGAAGAATTGTGTCATCGTAGAGATCCTGAGGACTGATTTAAGAATGTTGGATTGATGGTCATATGGTATATGTGAGTCAGAATTTTCTTAGGAACACATGGAATTCCATGAGAAGTTAATCCTGTAGCAGTTTCATAATCATTTGTGAGAATGTAATCAATTTTATTCTGCGCACTGGCCAAGTCAATTCATTAATTTAATCGGATTACATAACATGGGGTTGGTGTTCTTAATTTGAATCCTAGCTTGTTAACAGGTTGAGATTCGTGCTTAATTCAATTTGATCCGTCCGATCTAATTTCTGACTTGAAGTAGTTGATCAACCGAACTGAACGAGAGACCGAACTCGAGCCAACAACTCACTACAAGCTTGAACCCTAATTCCTCGGCATTGGTCACGCAACGACAAACCACGACTCGCTCCTTCTTGGACTCTCCGCAAGAATGCAGCGGCGGACCTGCTTCGGGGCCTCGGTGTCATCGAAACCCGTCCGCATTTAACCATCGAGGTGGCCTCAGGGTCGATCCGAAGGCAAACCTCATTCTTGCTGATTGATATCGTCCTCCGCCAGGTGAGAGATTCTGCATTCTTGGGCAATCCGGTGTTTTTTTTTTATTTTAATTTTTTGCGGAGCAGTTTCTTGCTGTTGCGCTTTGAAAAGTTTTGTTCTTTTTGAAATTTGCTTTCGAATTGGACTTATGATTAAATCTATGTTTGATTTGTGGCCTCGTTGTGAACTGGAGTTTGCAAGTTCCGATCTTCGATTCGGTTGTTATTTGTTTGATCTATGAAATTTGTAGCTTAGAATTTAGATATTGCCCGATTAATGCTGATGGACTGATGGGAAAATCTGACTCTTTTCTAACTTCGGGATTTATATATCCGTTTCGATTCAAAATGCGGGGTATTTTCTGTTTGTATTGCTTTCATATATTGGCTACACTAGCTAACCTTTTTTATTGCTAATTTTTTCTGCCAATTAGTGTATCTGTTGGTAAACCCACTGTTATTTTGTGGCTCATCCAGATTTCTTAAACTGCTAAAGAATAATGGAGGCAGCAGCTGCTACGGGCTTGCAATCTCTGGCAGTGAAGACTTGCGTCTCTTCTCCCAGCAGAATGTTCACATCCAGGACCATAATTTCAGGTTCCAATCTGAATGTAACCAAACAAAGATCAAATAAGTCACCAAGTGCCTTATCTCTCCAATCTCTTTGCGTGAGGTATCCCCCCTCTTCAAAACATCAGAGGTTTACTATCAGGGCAATGTCAGAGGAAAGTGAGAAAGTGGCAGCATATGGGTTGCCTATTGATCTAAGAGGTACATGACTCTTCGTTGTTTATCATATTATATACCTCCTAGTCTCATACGTGTTCAGTATATTGTTTGTATGCTGCTGCTCCTCTTCAGTTAACCTTTAGCTAAAGTGAGCTTAAGGTTTTCTTCATTTTGCACTCATACTTATGTATAATGCATCAACTAAGGTAATAGTCCAAGGTTATTTACTTTTGTTGACAATGTCTTTGTACCATAAATATATTTGCACAATCTATTGAGTTGCCTCAGGTGTCAGATTTATTATTTTCCCTTTTTTTTCTCCATGTAATGTTTCATTATATGGTAGTTTTATGTGAGTCATTTCCCAATTACATATGTTCCATGATTCTATTGTATCACTGTATGTGCCACTGCCACACTCAAATGGCCAATTATTCTATTTTTTTATTCCTAAACTAAGGAGGCGCTTGATATATATTTGGGAATCGGAATGGTAATGAGTTTGATTGAGGGGGGAATGAGTTTAGCGATAACCCAAGGGGTGTGGGTTATGAAATTGGGGGTATGAAACTCATACATGAATTCTTATTCCAGTCTACCAAGCATCAAGAATGGGAATGAAACAGATTTTATTCCCATTCCAGCCTTCTAAACCTATCCACCAAGCACCCTATAAATATATGATGTAGTAATATGGATTTTATTATCTCTCTCTTTCACTTGATAGATTCAGAATGATACATCTCTTCGGAAAGCTGAAAAGTGGCTATCCTATGCTCTTTTGTTTAGGTAAGAGAGCATTTATTGCTGGGGTTGCTGATGACAATGGCTATGGTTGGGCCATTGCAAAGGCTCTTGCTGCTGCTGGAGCAGAAATAATTGTCGGTACATGGGTGCCTGTAAGTGTGTTTTTAGAGTCAAGTCTGATTTTAATCGGACAGCTAAGCCTATAATTCTTCTGCTCGATCATTTGCCAATGTAGGCACTGAACATATTTGAGACAAGCTTAAGGCGTGGCAAATTTGATGAGTCACGAAGGTATGCTTCTATGCTAATGAGAAATGCTGATGGTTCCATGTACTTATTTGATCCACAATGGTGTTCACAGATTGCCAAATGGTTCTTTAATGGAGATTGTCAAAGTATACCCTCTTGATGCTGTTTATGATACACCTGAGGATGTTCCAGAAGATGTATGAAACAGTATTTTATGACAAAATTGGTTCTTCACCCTCTCATTTCAGCTTACTGATGTTATCATTGTATGTTATCATTGTAGGTAAAGACAAATAAACGCTATGCAGGATCCTCCAAATGGACTGTCAAGGTAGACCACTAACTCCTGATCTTTGCCATAACTTGAATGCACATCTTTCTTCTAAGCTAATTGCTCATTTGTTTTACGAGAGAAAGTGCATGCAACAATAATGATTTTTTTTTAATTTCATGGGCCTTATTATGAGAGTCCTTTTTATTTCTTTTTCACACAGGAAGTGGCTGAGTCTGTGAGGAATGACTTTGGAAACATTGATATACTTGTACATTCTCTTGCCAATGGACCAGAGGTACCACCATATGTTACCATTTAATCATTATATTTTTCTGCTAGATCTAAATTATGATGATTAAACAGGTAACAAAGCCACTTTTGGAGACATCTAGAAAAGGATACCTAGCTGCAATTTCAGCATCAAGTTACTCATTTGTCTCCCTTCTCCAGCATTTTCTTCCAATTATAAATCCAGGTTTATTTCCTTTCCATGAAACCAAAACTTCCGTGCTCCACTTTGCACTACCAAGTGTGTGCGTCCATGTGCACATGTTCCACTTTGTGCTATTACACACACTCATGTGTATCATGTCCTAATTATTTGAGGCCAGCTTTGTGATTTTTGAACCCGTGCATCTAAAGATCCATGCTCATTAAAATTTTGTTATTCTTTTAGGCTTGTACAGCCTAATACAACCCTTTATTTTTTTTAAATCTCTGGTATTTAAATTATAATATCTCGTCTTCAGTTCTTTTGGAAGTTTTGTCTGCTTAAATTCAATAACTCAATATGGCAGGCGGTGCTTCCATATCTTTAACGTACATTGCTTCTGAAAGGACCATCCCAGGGTATAATCATTCCTATTGACTGTTTGTTTGAAAGACTTTGTTTAGTGCTATGGATTTAGTTTCTTGTGTCAACTTGCAGATATGGAGGTGGAATGAGCTCGGCAAAAGCAGCTCTGGAGAGTGATACAAAAGTAAGTTTTTCTCTTCGTGTACTACTTGAGTTATTTTAGCAAGGTATTGATTCTGTGATGTATATTTTTAATATTAATTAAATTCGTTTCTGGTTGTAGGTACTGGCTTTTGAAGCCGGAAGAAAAGGCCAAGTTAGAGTTAATACAATATCTGCAGGTATATTTTGATGAGTTCCTTGTATGCCATAAGTTGGAGTTGCTGTTTCAAATATGACAAATTCTTTTTTATTCAGTTCATAAAGTATTTGTTTGATGTTGAAATTTTTAATCTTCAATAAAAACAAAACAGCTCCATGCGAACTCATCCAAAGATCATCTCTACTGATTGACACTTGAAATTGTGTGTTTACATAATATGTATATATACTTTATCTTGATCAATGAAATGGTGAATTTGTCTTACCTTTAAAATTTTGAACATACCGAAACTTACTGATCACTCTCCACTCAGGTCCTCTGGGAAGCCGAGCTGCAAAAGCTATTGGGTTCATCGAAAAGATGATTGATTATTCATACTCCAACGCCCCATTGCAGAAAGAATTGCTTGCAGGTTAAAGTTCAAACTCACTCGTTCGTCCAGTCGCTACTCGGAAACTTTCTTTGCAATATAGTTCCAAATACTAAATCAGACATTTTGTACAGATGAAGTTGGCTACGCCGCTGCATTCCTGGTGTCTCCGCTCGCATCAGCAGTGACTGGATCTGTCGTCTACGTGGACAATGGCTTGAATACTATGGGACTGGCAACCGACAGCCCGACGCTTGCTGTATGAACTCATGAATATCGAGATACTCATTCTTGCAAACTTCCGCGGCTTTGTTTACATCGAATAAAGAGTGGATCGCAATGCTGAGTATAGCACTCAAACTTTGATCATGATTGTTTTAGCAATATTTGATGACTAAATACTTTCTAGTGGAGTTGGGGTCATGGGGTGTTATGGAACTGCTCCAATTGTTCAATTGAACTGCTGAAGTATGCCACTTTTGGAAATTGGAGATTATATTACAGCAATCACAATATACACATATTTTGACTAGAAAGATTTTAAAAGAGAGCAGATAAATTAACATAATTATGAATTTTAATACAATGTTTTAGAAATTATAAATTTATTTACTTAAATTTCACCAAATCATTAACATAATTAACATATAAATTCTTCCTGAAAATGAATTAGGTAAATTTGTCATGAGTTAATAGTGTTTTACCATAAAAATAATAACTAACTCTACCATTAACGTTGAAACAAACAAAATTATTGAAGTTTTAAATTTATTCTGATAATCAAATAGGTTATAACTAAATATTTAAAATTAGAATCACATCAATTTAAGAATTAACTTAAGGGAGCCGCTATCCACACCCTATGGATTATTAAACACATCCAACTTTTTTCTCTCAAGAATATCCTAAAGCGAAAAGTCTAAAATACCCTTTTTATAAAATTTATATCTCCCTCCCTCCTCTGCCCATCTCTTTTTTCTAACCTATCTCTCTACGATTTTATAACAAATCAAACATAATGGACCATGAAGATCCAATCCCTACGAACAATGTAAGCTTTTTTTTTTTCCCTTTGGAAGTATAATTGTGTATTTGTATCCTCGCGATTTGAACTGTAGCAATTTGAAATTGATTGAAAAGCGCAGTGTTCGGTCATACCAGGCCAAACATTTTAAGCAATGTTCAGCTATCAGAAATCAGACATAACGAAATATGTTAGGTTGATTGTTTCCGAACATAGCTGAATACGTTCGGTATCTTAGTGTCAAACGTGTGCAGTCATGTTCCTCCACTTGTAGCCTAACTACTAAGGTAATGTTTAGCTATGTCTGGCCGAACACGGGGTGAACAATAAAAATATGTATTTTTACATTTTGTAAAGTCTACAGGGCCGGCTCCAGTGGAAGGCAGCCTAGGCAATTGCCTAGGGCCTCCCTAATTTAGGGGCCTCCATATTATGAAAGTCTTTTATATGGGCTTTG
>JBAMIB010275661.1:0-11714 GCA_037177415.1 Kaempferia rotunda | reverse complement strand
GGGGAACAGTTGAGGCCGCCTCGGGCACATAGACCCGAGGTCACCTTCGACAGACAGTGACAATCAGACCGAGGCCACCTCGGACAGGCAGTAACCAAGGTTACCTCGGGACAGGCAGGCCAAAGCAAAATAAGATTTGGCAAAACCAAACCGGACCTCCTGCTAGTGCGAGGCCCACGGGCTGGGGATTTGCACCCCCTGTGCATGATAATCACGTACGTCGTGCCCGATTTATAAATTTCCCACTGCGTAAATCATTTTGTGTTATCATATACTTTTCTTATTTATATTTTTCTACACTTAACTTATTTGTTTATTTGAGCTTGCAAAAATATTTACAGCGGAAAAGATTTTTATCTTTAAGGTCAAACATTAATTCCCTTCTAATTTCCTGATTCAGCAAGGTGATCCATCCTAACACTAAGCAGTTTGAACGAAAGTGTACGTATTTTGTGAAAGGAGAGCTCAATTTGAATTATGTTAAAAGTTAGGCACTCAGCTTAATAAGTTTTCAAAAAAAAAAAAAATTATGACGAAATGATTTAACAAAGGCAGATCATTTATTTCTTCACCATCTCCCAGGTGGAGGGGATCATTTTGAAGATTGCGTTCCCGTCCACATAAGCTCATCTCCCGGTCATCCTTCAGCCAACACCTCCCGTGGAGGCTGCGGCCGCCTAAGCCGACCCCACAAAAACCTCACCAGTCTTTTTAATATATAAAGCTTTTCTGGCATTAAACAATGCGAGCAAGCATTGGTCACCAGCTTGTCCACGTAACGTCCTTCTTCTTCTTACTGCTAATTCCAATAATATCTTCTCCCCTCTCTTTCCTCCAACCTCTGGCTGTCCATGAAAACTATTGTTCTTTGTTTTTTTTAATGTTTTTTCTAGTGCATATGTCCATCAGAATATAGTCTTTAATACACTAATGAATAAGTGTTGACGCCGGGCGAGGTAGAAATCTTGAGATGCTGCTACGGAATAACTAATCAATATTTGGTACTCGGATAGAGTCGAAATCCTCAAGGGCCCCGGAGTTACCCTTCAAGGTAAGCTCTTCAATGATCCTTATTTCCTTGTTTGGAATGTTCAATGTTTTTTTTTGTTAGATGCATTTTTATCTCTACTTCTGCTCTTGTGGACATGTATACCTGTGTTGCGGCTGTCCTTTAGTTGTTGTTAATGCATATTTGCCAGGCAGCTTGCAGCTTTTTTACTATTCCAAGAAAATGGTTGGATTTTGCTTCTTTCTTAAGTTTCTGAAGGCTTAGGTTTCCCTGTTTTGTTCTCCATCCTAGTGGAAACAATTTTAAGATTTATCCAATCTCTAGGTTCTGTGCCATCTCTATGATTTGCACGGCCTATGGATCCAATGATCTGCATTATTCATGTGAATCGAGTGGATTTCCTTCCTCTGTGACGATACACATCGTTTGGACATCTAATATATAGTTTCATATATATATATATATATATATATATATATGATTTAGTTGGTAACCTTGCTTTCCTTGATTGTGCAATGTCTCCCTCGGTATTGATTCACAAGGACAACTTTATAACCTTCATCTCTCTTTTCTAATTATACTAACAATTTTCATTCATTCTTTAGATTGGAAAATAGCATATGATTCACTATATGTAGATTGTCTCTCGACCTGTGATTTCTTGTATTCTTTAGTCTGTCTGTGATGAATGTATATGAAAATCGTGTGAACATTTGATGATCTTGTTATGTTCTCTTTTAGGTCCTTGGACACGTAGCCGTGTGCTAATTTTATCTTGGGAGAGGAAAATTGCTTCTTGCTTTGGATGAGGCTTTGGCACCTTTAGAGAGCCTGTTGGCTCAAGTATTTTGATTCAGAGTAATGCATTATGAACAATGGAGGCCATAACTGATATTAATGATACTGTGGGTGGTTTTGAAGTTGATCCCCTAAAGTTCAAAGAGATGGAACATCTAGAGGAGCAAACTCAGAGTTACAATGTTATGGAAGTATCTGCTCCAGCAATTATGCCAGCTATGACTTGGTCTGAACACATTTCTTCTGTCTGCTATCCTGAGCTCAACTCAGAACTGTTTGTTGGTCAGAGGGCATACTTTGGTTCCAAACCACAATTTGAGCATGCAGCATTATATACAAAACCTTCAAGAGATCCTGTCACAGAATTGTCCCTGAGAAATTACAAGAGACCGTACCTGTCTGTCGATGATCGGACAGACAGTGAAAAGGATTTGCAACTGGGGAAGGGCATGGACGAGTATACAGGAAAGATTGCTTCGAGGCCAAAATATTTGCTACATGAAGATTCATCAAATGAAATGAACACTGGTATTCCGTTCCTGCCCCAAACAAACGCCCATAAGCTTTACTTAAGCACTCAGTTTGATCAAAATCTTTCACAATTATGTGATTGTTCAACTCAAAATGAGAAATATATTGCTTCAGGCAGCGTAGATATGCACTGTACTAGTCCTTCACAAGTTAATGGCTTAAATGACACTGGATCACAACTCTTCTCAGTCATGAATGCCTTGAAACGAAAGAATATTGAACTCAGTTGCCACGACGATAACAAATTTCACAAATGTGCATATAAAAGTGGACAATTTACTCATTTTAAAGCTGATAGTGCATCTCCATCAGCTACAATCAACAATAAGTTATCTGGGATTCCTTCAAAAGGAATCAGCATAAGAAGTCTTCTTAAACCTAAAAACAAACTAAGTGAAGTTGAAAAACTACACATCTTTAAGTTGATTGTGGATCTAGTCAGTAATTTGCATTCTCAAGGATTCATTCTAAAGCACTTACGACCATCTCATTTTATTATTTTTCCTACAAAACAAGTTAAATACGTTGGTCCTCTTATTGACAAAGGTCAACGGGAATCATTATTTGACAAAACAGAGTTGGATGGTGATTGTTTGGAAAGCACTTGGAAGAGGAGAAGGAGCATATTAGGAAAAAGAAATGCTGCTGAAGCTTCAACTAAGAAATTAGTTTTTTCAAGGCATTCTGGTGTCCTGAAAGAAGAACTAAGCAAAGATTTTGACAAACAATCGTCTAATGTCGAAAGTTTCTGTGAAATTTGTGACAGACTTCTAGTAAATGGTTCATGCATGCTCCAAACCTCTCCTGTAATCCTTGGGATCTCTTCTGGTGGCCAGAATGCAATCTCTGAAGTCCTGAAGTTGGAGGAGAGGTGGTATGTTAGTCCTGAAGAACTAAATGAGGGTTTATACTCTTCTTCAGCCAATGTCTATAGTCTTGGGGTTCTTCTGTTTGAGGTAAGAATTCTTTCTAGAAAATCAAACATGCTATTATTTATATGTCAATCATTGGTCAAATGACTTACTAGATTTAGCGAATGTAGAGTGCACCAAAATAGTGTTTTTATGGTTGTAGATAACATGCCGAGCATACTAAGATCATGCATGATGTCAATGGCAATAAACCTTTACATCTTAACTAAGTTTTAACTATCAATTTTTGGTATATTTCTTGCACAATTTTTGATGTAGCAAAGGGCATACATGAGTTTTTATCCAAATATTTTTGCATTCAGGGTGTGGACCTCTTCGCCTATAACATGTTTAAATTGCTTCTCAACACTAAATTTCTCAATAATCACATCTATCCAAAGTATGACAAGTGAACAACAGATCAATCTTAGCCTCCCACTAAGACTTAACTTTTTGCTCATCTCCTTAAGGTGCTAACCAATGCAATACTTTTCTAGCTCTTTTGTCATTTTGAATCTCGTGAAGTCCATTTTGCGGCAATGTTAAATATACGCCATCGGATTCTTCCTCCAAATTTTCTCTCAAAACAACCTAAGGAATCTGGAATATGCCTATGGATGCTCCATCCAGATCCTTCTTCACGACCAAAAACAAGGTAATCTTGCATTTAATATTTTGTTTTATATTTAGTTGTACACTCCTGAATGCTTTAGTTAGGCGATGTGAGATAAATAAAATTTATTTAAGTATAGATGATAATATAGTAGGATATACAGCTCAATGACGTAAATGGATTCACATAGCTGACCCCACCTAGTGGGATAAGGCTTGGTTGTTGTTATTGTTGTATTCCTTAATGCTGTTAAATTAAGTGTAGTCTTTTTATTTGGAGTACAATGTCCATTTTCTGGAGATGCCCTTCTTTGCTTTATTTATTAATTTTGGGAATGATATAGGTGACTGTTATGACTAGAAACATTGAACAAGACAAAACATAATAGGATTGTGTTTAATCGTTCTTGACCATGGACAGTAGGGAGCTGACTAATCTCAGTAGTCTTGTCCCTAGCTAAGTGGCCTGCAAAAATTTTTGGATGGCCTGTGAGCCTTATGATATAAAATGTCCAATTAACTAGCACGTTGGAAATAAAATCCCTATTGTTTCTTGTTTTAAAGGAAAATTTCAATTCTCCCATTCTTCATTAGTTCAATGTATATAAATAAAGTAAAGCAGTTGCATGACAAATTATATTTTATATCTTTGGATTACAACTAATTAACATGAGTTTTTTTTTGGAAACTTTAATATTACACAATACAAAAAATCACTCCGATGATTTAATATTCATTTGAAATGACAGGAACCAATAACACATAAATTTCAAGTCGTAACTATTTTTGATTTGGCAGAATGATATGGGAAATTTGCTCCAGAACATGTGCATTTAACCTATTTTCTTGGACTTACAAGTGGAGAGTTTAAAGTGCTTGAACTGTTCAATGCACATAGGTTCAGGCCTGCCAATTACTGAAATTCTCAAAATACTGCAAATTCTTATACAAAATCATCTTCCCATACTGAAGACTATGCCTCTTTTAAATGGTCCTTCTATTGGTTCAATTATGATATGCTCTTCTCGGACTTGGATATTTTTGTGGCACAAAAAGCTGTTTCCCATAATTGTTTGATTCAGTATACATGAAGAATCTTCGGAGTAACATGCATGAAGAACTAGCTTGATGTCTTAAAAACAAATTTGGGTGAATGTTATTGCATATTTATACATTCTCCAAATTTTACTCAAGCATTTTAATCACAAATTTGGGCAGGATAGAGGAAGTCCTAAAATTCTTTTTGTTTGAGTCGATAATTTCTACTTAAGAATCTTGTGCCAACAAAATTTTAAATTTAAAATATTATCAACTTTTTGTTACAGTTAAGAGCTTTTTGTTTTTGTGGATGACAGGGATATTCTAAACTGTAATGTATTTTGTAAAGATAGAGAATTGTCAACTGCAGAACAATTATCTTCAACTATTGATTATGAACATTCAGAAGCAGATTTGTTGTTGCATTTTCTGTCTACATTAAGAAAACACAAAGAGTTGCAGATAGACAAGTTGATGGAAAACCTTGGTTCCGTAGAAGAAGACATTAGAGATATAAAGAAGAGAAACTTCTCAAATGAACATACGTCCAGAGATATATTCTTGCAGGAAAATTCTGCTGGTATGTCAGGTTTCTATGCTTGCAAAGAACCACTACCTCAGGATTTGGGATCTGAAGGTTCTGTAGTTAATACAGATGCAAGGACATTAATGAATAACTTTGAAAGTATTGAAAGTGCATACTTTTCCATGAGATCCAAATCTTTAGAAATTGATATTGGCTCGGCACTACGTCAAGACATTAACATTCTGAAGGCCCCCAATGAGTTGTATACATTTAGAAATAACACAAAACTTTCTTATATGAAAGATGAATCCACTGATCAACGAGGATTGTTCTTTGATGGTTTATGCAAGTATGCTTGCTATAAAAAATTTGTAGTTCGTGGTAGTTTAAGAAATCCAGATATCCTCAACTCTGCAAATGTGATCTGCTCCTTGAGCTTCGACAAAAATGAAGAATATTTTGCTGCTGCTGGTGCATCAAAGAAAATCAAAGTATTCGAGTTTGATGCCCTTCAAAATTACACTCTCGACATTAACTACCCAGTGCTAGAGATGTCAAGTAAATCCAAACTCAGCTGCCTTTGTTGGAACAGATACATCAGGAACTATTTAGCTTCAACAGATTATGATGGAGTGGTTCAGGTGAATATTTCATGTGTTTTCTCCTTTATTTTATATTGTTGATTCCGTTTTGCAGACCATCTCTAGGAAATACTTAATATTGGTTTCTATAGAGGGTCAAGCTACAAGATGGATCCAATACAAGTTGGATCCAACTTTATCAACTAAATATTTTCTTGCTATCCATTTTCTGCATATTTCTTTAATTCTGACCACTAAAAATAATAGAATAGTATCCCTTTTCCTTTTTCTTTTACTCGTATCCTGGCCCAACATTGCTAAATTTACTTAATGACTATTTATTATTAAATCAAGATATTCTAACTCTTGTGTGAATTTTTCTAGGATCATTTTTAATTCATCTGCTTGTGATTTCAAGATTTCAGTATCTTTTTCATGTTAATTAATTTCAAAATCATGGTATTTTTACCCATGTGGCCTTCGTGAAGTTTGATTGACTTCTCTTATAGCTCTTTTGTGCTTTTAAAAGTATGAGTTTGTTCAATTATTCCAATAAGAGTCCATATTGAAGTGTGATTGCAGCTTTCACATTTTCTTATTCTTTCTTTTCTATTTTGTCACTCCATTTGTTGAAGTCAATAGGATCTCCAAATTTATTGATGAGATCCTCGGATCCTTTCTTGGTGACGATCCAATTCTTGAACTCTATTATTAGAAAATATTCCATACGAGTTTTCCAATAAGAAAATTTTACCTCGTCGAAATATGGGATTGTGTGGTTTTGAATCCCTATTGCATTGCATATATAAGTTTTAAGTCGTCTCTATTGGCAATTAGTCCTTTGAGAGTGGTCGGGCTTTGAGACCTAATATAGAGTGTTTTATTCTTAAGTTCATGGTTCTGTAGGTCGTGAGCCCTTCTAGAGCAAACATATGTGATTCCAAATATAGGATTGTATGTAGCGGACAAAGGTAAGGGTGAATCGCCAAGTTCTAAAGAGAGACAAATTAAAGCTAAACTAAAAATTAGTTTCATAGTGGAAATGTAAAGAGGAAGTAGGACAAACATTAATAAAGTTAGCAATGCTAATTTGATTTTTTTAGTGTGGTTCAGAATCCTAAGTTCCTTCTTCACAGCTTATGGACTCGAAAGGTGAGTCACCCCTTCAAGAACCACTATAATTTCTTCTTACTATAGGCGGAAAAACCTTGGACAAAAGCTTTTACTATAAGATAAAAAAAGTAAAGCAAAGACAAGTTTGTTTAAAGAAAATAAAGCTTAAAGGTAAAGGCCTCAAGTTCAAACAAAATAAAAAACTATAAACTAAAGTAAAGACAAATTGAGAGCAGCAGGTAGGAGTAGCTTTCTCATTCTTGAACAAGCCCCCTTTGCTCTTCTTTTTATAGTCTTCAAAATGACTTGCATAAGCTTATACCATCTATTCTATTTAATTATAGTCTACTCAAATTATTACTTGTCAATTGAAACTCTGATCACAGAAACCTTGTTTGTCAACTATTTTCTTCAGTCGACTCAAATCCATCTCAATCGACTCAACATCTAACAACCAACTCAACTACTAACAACCAATTCAACTAGATTAGGTCGCAAACTTATCATCCGGGTGATCACGATTCTTGTCGACTAAAAAATATATTACTCAAATCTTAGTCAACTGAAGTGGATAAGATCCACTTGAACAATTTAATTTTTAAATTCTTACAGTATTTTAGTTTACTACATAGTCAAAAAAAAAAAACAAAGAGCAAGCTAATTTCAGTAGTCAATTATTTAGTCAATTCAACTCAACTCTATTCAAATTCAATCAACTTAAGTTGAAACAAAGAGCTACAATTTGCGAGCAAAGTGTCTTTAGTCGACTCAACTATTCAAATGACTAAGACTTTGGTCGACTAAATTTTCTAGTCAATATCAATTACAAGAAAGATTCTACTTTTTTAATTGAGGAAATGCCTAAGTACAAGACTACCCAAAATTCAAAATTACATATTTTCTTGTAATCTCTCACAACTCATATGCCAAGAGTACTTGTCTCTGGATCATCTTTCATTTGCTAGGAATTTGGTATTTGAGACTTCTTTGGTTTGTTAGGTACCACTCAATCAACCTTTAGTTATTATGGCTTCTCTTTTGTCAACTCCTATTGAACTTCTTCATTGTCAGCTCCTGTTGAACTTCTTTATTTGATCCGATTGGGATCGGAATGGGTTGATGATGAGCGGAGAGCTCGGAAAAATCAGCAACACTTGCAGAATGAAAGGTCAACAATGAGGAAAAGGTTGACTGAAGGATTGGGATTAGGATGTCCTATAGACTATTGATGTTCCGTGCTCACAAGAAGAAGGTTAAAAGTGGGCCAAAGCAAACCTCGGCTAGTCAGACCTTAGAGATATAGAAGAGAATAACAAATAGACAAAATAGCATAGAATAATATACCTTTGTAAAACTGCTATCATTACCTTATATAAGGGGAAAAGAGCGGTAAAAATCTCTAATGTCTCTTCCCAAAGGGCATACCTCTTCATCTTCACCAAAGGGCTCACCCCTTTGCAACTGGTGTCATTGTAACTGCCACGGTACATAGACCCTCATGTATCTGGGGAACGTAGTCCATTAAGACTCAGGGTGCTCGACACTCAGGATTCGGGGTGCTTGGGTGATCAACGTTCGTGATCTAGTCAGCAATCCATGCTCTAGTGTTCGAGAATGCAACCCACTTGACATTTGACAATTGACAAGCGGTTCGGTATTTGATAGTCAGGAGGCAGTACTCAACACTCAATAGTTGGCAGACAATACTTGATCACATCATATGTCATACTACAATATCAAACATAATTACTGAACCGCTCTACACTAGTATAGTATAGGGAATAACCCATTGTCTCTCTCAAGGAATGTAGCGACGAGTGATAATCTCAGGATGAAATGTTATTGTTTTGGGGTTTAGGGTTTAGCGTTTTTGATGTTGCAAATGGGGTTTGTGTTAGAATTGAGTGCTAAGACTAATAAATGAAAGACATCTGAATCTAATCTAATGTAGTTAAACTACGATTGCAAAGAATTAAATGAAAGCATTCCTAATCTAACCTATCCTTCTTGCATCGAAATGAAGAACAAGAACTTAAAGCATTCAACAAAATAATCATTGCAGGAATTAATGAATTGGCATGCATTAATTGAATTGAAAGTAATGTAAAAGCATAAGGGGAATTAAGCCAAACACATTGCAAGCATAAAAACTAAGCTAAGTTAAACACTAAAGAAAGTGGAGCTCTCGCTCCGATTCGATGAATGGTTGATGCAGAACGAGAATAGGTGGAAGCGCCTCTTCCAATCGGGACAAGAACTTGTCGGTGGCGGATTCCAACGATAAAGATGGGAGCACCTCTCCCAACCGGGACAAGGGCTTGATGCGAACAAGAAGAAGCAGAAGACCTCGACGCCTAAATCTTGGTCGGAGTTTGCAGGCTATACTCGGCACTCGGGCAGCTCTCGCAACCCACTCGGACTCACGCTTCTGTTCAATGCTTGGGAGTTTGGTGCTTGTGTGCTCGGGTAGTCATTTGACGCCCACAACCCACTTAGGCTCAAGCAGCCGTTCGGAGTTCAGGCTCACTAACAGTGTGGCTAGCTATGATTGGGACCATGCAGGTGCCTTGGCATGAGCTAGATGCCGACGGTATCATGAGTCCTCCCCTCCAAGTTGAGTCTAGGAATTGTTGCGTGTGAGACTCAATTAGAGTGTTGAGGATAAAAAAATGCAGTAGTGGTCCTTGGAGAAGTAAGCCACTAGCAGTTCTGGAGGGGAAAAGATATTGATTATAATATGATTGAACCTGTTGAGAATACGCCGACCCTAAAGCCTAGTGAGTCAGAAGAGACAATCGAGTCAATCCCTTCCGAGAAGAGGGGAGGGGTTCATCTATGTTGAGTTGGGAAAGGTAATCACGTCGACCTCTTCCAAGAAGCGGTCAAGAGGCTCAATCCATGATTATGTTGAATTGGGAGAGATAATCCGCGTTAATCCCTTATGAGAAAGGGGGGAGAGCCTCAATCCATGACTATGTTGAGTTGGGAAAGGTAATCCACATTAACCCCTTCCGAGAAGGGGAGAGAGACTCAATATGTGACTATGTTAAGTTAGAAGAGGTACCTATGTCGACCCCTTCTGAGAAATGGGGGAGAGACTTAATCTGCGACTATGTTACGTCGGGAGAGGTAATCCGTGTCGACCCCTTTCGAGGAGGGAGACTCAATCCGCGACTGTGTTGAGTTAGAAGAGGCAATTCGTGTCGACTCCTTTCGAGAAGGGGGAGTGGCTCAATCCGCGACTATGTTGAGTTGGGAGAGGTATCTAACCACGATCTTCCTCAAGTGCAATAAGATTGGAGGTGGAAAGCACTCCATGGACAACCAAGTTATCTCCCCGTTATGTCCCTGAAAGAGATGGGAAATGCAAAATAATCAGGACATCGAGTTTGAAGTCTCTCGTGGATAGCCCGTTGGTATCCTAGTATCTAATTCTCCTCCAGCATCTGGAGAGCATTTTCCCTAGTCACTTTCACTGGGGCATAGCTGAGGAATGGCCTGAGCAATTCATTACAAGGTGTCAGATGAGGGGCCTTCCTCTCGGCTCGGTTAACAGGAAAAGTATACGTGTCCGGTCATTTCTTCTTGCATGTTATGTCTCCTTGACATTAATGTACTTCTCCACTCGCCCCAAGAGATCATCATACTAATGAAAGGAAGAAATCACCTTCCAACAATCCTTAGCAAAAGGCACTAGTGAGAATTTCCGTGGTGGTAGTAGACACCTCTAAGGAAGTATGATTGAAACGTTGAATGTATTGTAGCAAAATATCCCGATTTATAATACTACTTGCTACCGGAGAAGTGATGTAAAATAATGTGTTGAACTCTTTGAAAGAGTGAATGAACCTCAACTTTAGTTGGTTAAACCATCAGTGCGTTGACCTCGCCAGTGTAGTTAGAAAAACTCAACACATTATCCCCTTAGAATATTGGTGTAGGAGGGATGTGTTCTCGAACCGGCTTGTATATTTCTCTAATATGTAAAGGTCGAAAATGACTCGACAGCTCCTCTACTAGGATTCTCTTCGAGAGAGGAGTATCATGACAAGATGGCATTTCCTTTTTAATCTTCCCAACCATTTTCTTGAACTCTTATGAGATTCTCTTGAGGCGGTTCATGGGTAGTCGACTCTCGGGATTGCTCTTCGTGAGGAGCTGATATTCCTCATGGTTCCTTCGGGATTAGGGGATTCAAGAGGAACTGTCTCCGATGGACTTCCTCTACTGTAGCTAATACTAACCGACTCAAACCTTCTAACATCAAGGAAGGAATGCCCGACTCCGGGAACATGGCCCGGGCCCTTTCTTCCAAAGCAAATCCTCGCTCTCCATGACTTTTTCAAGTGTCTCCCATCTCTATATCTCATCTCAAATTTCTCACAGATGATGCCAAAATGATATGGCTGGGATCGGGATGGGTTGATGATGTTGGAGCAATCGTTGGGACCCAAGGTTTTGATGGTTTGGGCAAAGTTTAAGTTAGGATTTGCATTGTGTATTGATACGCATATGGAGTGTGCAGGAGTACAGGTGCATGTGGAGAAAGTCCATGGAGCGGAGCTCTGGCATGTTGATGATGAAGACTCTGATTG
>JBAMIB010275449.1:0-11715 GCA_037177415.1 Kaempferia rotunda | reverse complement strand
AAACATTCCCAAGAGACAGTCTTGTCAAAGAATTGTAACTGCTTGTTAGAGTAACTGTCGATCAAAGAATATTCCGCTAGCTTGGAGTCCTGCAGGAAGCTTCTGAAGACTCGTAGGAGGTTCTTCTTCTCCCCTCTACATCTGACACTCTCAGACAGGGAATATCCCTTGTCTCCCCTATACGATCAAGACCTAACAAGTAGTATAAAAATGTACACACATCTACAGAAAGGGACTTTTGACATTTTTTACTTGAGAGATGCTAAAAGAACTATTCATCTTCTTCTTCCTATTGCTTTTCTGCTTCCTACTTTTTGCATATTGCATTTGTGACATTGAGGTACGGTTTTTGACTTGAGTGTCAGAGTATTCGAGTCAGGAAGATCTTTCCTAGTTTTTAATACTAACATCGTTGGATGCGTGTGTGCATCTCATGCGGTGCTCCAGATTTCTCTGAGACGCCAGGCATGTGAAAGTTGTAAGTCTTTATTTGGCTTGTTTGGTTGTCTTCAATTATTATTCAAACCTCAGCCCCACATTATTTGCCTACTAAACTCCCTTCTCTAATCATCGGAAGACCCATATTACTTACCCAAATTAGCTTGAACTCTACGTCATCATCTTACTCAAATTCCTACCACCTTCCCATTCTTCATCTCACCCATTTTTCCATCTGACCACCATTTTTGAACGGGATGAAATAATATTCATGTATCATAATTTTCAATTAAAACACTGAAAATAAATAATTTTTCAGATAAAAGGTATAATAAGTGTTATTTTAATATTTTTAAAAAATATCTTTTTGACAAAATAATAATAAAGGATACTTTTTAATTTTTACCCTAAAAAAATTTACAAAGGGTAACAAATGGGCCGGTCAGCATGGATTAGTTTGGAAACTTCTTGTGTAATTTTTCAAATATTTACCAAAATTAATTTTCGAGCAAATACATTTTCAGAAACAATCTATTGGTTAATAAATCCTGCGCGCTGTTTGTGTCTTATACCAAGCGGAAGCGACGAATGGATTATTAAAAAGATAATTTTACCCTTCCTCGTTTTTTTGTAACGAGGAAATCGAAGTGGAAAGAAGGGAAACGATCTATTCCAAAACCCTACGATTGGCGATCGAGCGGTTCCTGGAGTGTTGGTGTCAAATACACACGGTAACCTCTTGACCTCTTCGATTGCCTCTTTCATGTGGATTCCGCATTCTGTTTTCAGTTTCTCTCTTGATTTCTCAACAAAACGATAAATAAATTTCAAAAAATGGGATTTGTCACTTATTTCGTTTTGTCCTGCAGATATTTCTGTGTCATTGTTACTATAAATTAGGCTCTTTTTGTGGATTGCTTAATGCGGTGATTCTTCTAGTTACTTGCAATATGCTTCTGGTTCTCGATTCTGAGATTTTAGAATCGTTCGTAAGAGTTTTCTAACAAAAATGTTCAATTTAGTCATTTGGCTTGAGTTGTTCTGATTGAAGCACTGTTTGTTTGGATGTGGCGTATTATGCATATTGATGCACGGCTTGTCTGAATTACTTCTCGTTAGGGTAGGCTGGAGTTCGTTTGGTGTTTGTGTCAACAAAAATTTGTTACCTTTCTCCTTTTTTCGAAATTTGGTGAAGCGATCAAAGACAAACCGAGTGACTTTTGCGTCGGATCTGAATTTTTTTTTAACACCTCCGAAAAAAATGGAGAATTTTTCTGTCCCCCCGCCCTGTTTTAACTAGATTGCAGTTCTGTTTGGTCATTTTATAGAAGGCAAATAGGAGTTAAACCACAGGAATGTCTGCATCCAATTCTGCAGTTCCAAGTCCTAGACTGAATGCTTCATCGCCCTTAGGTTTGAAAGTTACACCTGATGCACCAAGAAGAAGGTTGACTTCAGAAACTCTAAAAGGGGGAGCAATTAGTGGGAGCAATCCTACTACTGTGAATGACCTTCAGGACAAAATTATGGTGCAGTCCTTACATGATACATCGAAACATATGGCAGAATTGAAGAGAGAGTTGCTTGTTTCAGCACTTGGTTCAGGCCATAAGAAATTGAGATCCAAACCAGAGAAGCCCAAGTGGCAGTTTTATCTACGCATTTTCTTCAAGATTTGCCTGCTATTAGTGGCAATTTTATGGCTTGGTTTGCTGATATGGAAATGGAGAAATATGATTAAATATAGCAAGGGTTTATATGTTTTTGACAGTGATGACAGGTTATCAGAAGTGGAAACATCCTTGAAAAACGCTGCAAGAAGTTTGCAGGATCAGTTAGATGTTGTTGACAAAAAAATTGGGACTGAGGCAGGGGTTGCAAAGAAGGAACTGAATAAGCAAGTGGAAGAGAAAAATTTGCTATTTGAGAAGAAGTTGAAGTGGTTGGTCTCTCTAACTGATGACTTGGACAGATCACTTTCAGAGATAAAAGCCACGGGATTCTTGTCAAAGGAAGAGTTGCAGATATTTTCTAACAAGTTCAAAGATAAAGAAAAATGCTCAGGTGACACTCATGAAATATTGGATGATATTAGAAAATTTGCTAAAGACATAGTTGAAAAGGAGATTGAGAAGCACGCAGCTGATGGGTTAGGAATGGTTGATTATGCTTTGGCTTCTGGGGGGGCAAAGGTAATTAATCATTCAAAGCCTTACCTTGTTGGTAAGTCTAGCAGCTGGCTGGATATTGGAAGTAGCTTCAATCGAGTTCACCCTGACCCTAATGCTAAGAAAATGCTTGAACCAAGTTTTGGGGAGCCTGGACAGTGCTTTGCTTTGCATGGCAACAATGGCTTTGTCGAGATTAGGCTTAGAACTGGAATTGTCCCAGAGGCAGTAACACTTGAGCATGTATCCAAGGTAATGTTTTTTATTCTGCAACCTCTTTTTCTGATATTCATGTATTCAACTATTTGAATCCAATCAGAAAAAGCATTTTGTTTTTCATATTGTTCATCACTTTACTTCTAAGAAGTAATGGAGTGTGCATATGATATATGAGAAAACTAACAATATCCTATTATGTTTAGCCTGTTAATTTCTTTGCTTGTATCATAGAGGGAGTTTGAATTGTGGGAATGGAAAGATGATCTCTTGGAACTGTATTGCGGCATGTAATTCGTATAATCAAATTGCAAAACATGTGAGATAGAAGTAGGAATGACAACAAGGTAGGGCCATATTGGTTTGTGTTCAAACTATCCTCACTCTACGCCACCCTTGGTATATCAATTGAAACATGGTCACTGCCCTGTTAAAAAGCTGACTTTTTTTTTCCTTCAACATGGGCCACTGACTCATTTACTAACTTTGCACTATCTTTGATAGTTGATCAATATAAGTTTGATGAAATCAGATTTTTTTTGTTTTCATTAAGAAAAATATTTATATCAAATCACACTAAGTACCATAAGCTCTCTCTTGATTTTCATTCTTGTACTTTTAGAGTCATCAACACATAAGTTTCCAGATCAGCAAAGCGTATAGATAAAATATTTAGGTTGCTCTGTTCAAGTATGTTCTCTATTCCTACGTCTTGGTTCTCTCTTGTGTTTTTCTTAAGTTGTCTGGCTTTCTTGCATTGCCTTCTGGTTTATTATGCTATTAGTTGATTAGCGAACTTACAAACTTTGTCTGGATTTCACAATGCAAAGATGGTAGCTTACAATCAGTTGAGTGCCCCAAAAGATTGCACAGTTACAGCATGGTCTGAAGGGCCTGGCAGTGATCCATCGAATGGTTCTGAGAAGAAGTTTGTTCTGGCTGAATTCTCATATAACCTGGAAAAGAGTAATGCGCAGACATTTTACATTCAAACTGCTTTTTCAGAACTTGTCAATGTGGTCCGGCTTGATTTCTCCTCAAACCATGGGAGCTCAACTCATACATGCATTTATCGGTTTAGGGTGCATGGTTCTGAGCCCGCTTCCTTAAATGTGTCAGCTCAAGGCAAAGAGAAGAACTAAAGCTTGAGTCATTTTTGCCATCTCAGGATTTGTACATTGGATGACGATATTCCATTGGAGTGGATGCTTTTTTTTCCAAATACTTGCACAGTCTTCCTTGCTCAGGTTCGAGCAATTGTCTTTCCACGGGCTCTACTTGGATCTCAGGGTGGTAAAATAGCTAGCAGATTAACAGCTGCAACTCCACGAGTTTTGTAATAAGGAAAAATGAAATTTCATGCTACTACGGAATCATTGCTCAAGCTAAATAGTGACTGCTCCAGCTGCTATCTGTAATTTATCTTTTTTCACCTAATCTAAAGATAGACTATAAGGGACATAAGATGATGTTATCATACCATTGATAGATGTTGGTGAGAACAGCTGGTAGGATCTTCAGAGATTGTCAAAGTCGCCTTCATCGCAAAAGATGAGAGATTGAGGCTTTCACTGATTCATTACCAGAAAAAAAAAAGTCTGGAAATGTTATTTTGTTCTCCGTGTGGCTCATGTAATTTGGTTGAAGAAAATTACTAATGGAACAGGCCTTTCTATTCAATACTACTATTTTTTTTACCTCAAGTTGCATAAAGTATTGGATAATGACTGCTTTAAATTTTATATTTTTTTATTTAAAAAATACATACATAAAATCCTCTTTAAATTTTCTAAATTTAAATTTATGCTATAATTTTTTATTTTCTAATTTTAGATAATGAAATTCTCTATTTTAAAAATAAAATAATATTATTTTTTCAATCACTCTCCTAGAACTCTCTACTATTATAAATATATTAATTAAAAAGAGAAGAAAATAATAATAAAAAAATGAAGATAATAAAAATTTTGAGTAGTCTAGTTAGTATGGAGTGAAAAATAATTATCTAAATTTACTAAAGTATTTTACTTTAAATTTTAGAGATATAAATAAAAAATTGGTGTGGATGTTCTTACGTTGAGATGTGAACAACGTTGGCCAACCTGTGGCCACATGTAAACGGGCCGAGTTAGGCAGACCTTAAATCCATTAAAAGATTGGATTGGGTAACTTCGCTTGCCAAGAGGGCACGCCCAACATGGTCTATGGGTAGTGTGGATTGGGAAAGCTGTTTTTATTCAAATCCAAGACTGCCATCATACCAACAGCAAACATGAATGCTCGAGTATCTAGATAAATAGCACAAATATTCCACATGCAAGAAAATAATGACTAATAACTGTTACAAAAAGTTATTTCCTTTAATATTGAAATCGAAAAAGGAGAGAATCGAGGCAATGCTCATGGCATCCCCTCTCAAGCAATGTAACTTAATCGCGCACCAGGAAGAGCTTTGGTGAGCTGCTTCTGCTCCTTGTCGCACTTGTGCCTCTGATGATTGCCGCATTCTCTACCCAGACAAAGATATAGCAGATAGCCATGCATGAAAAGGTCCATTTTTCTTGATCCTGGAAAATCAAGTGTCAAGTTGAATGCAATATCAGAAAGTGTGGCATTGAACAATAAATCTGCCACAAGAATTCAAATGCTGTTCGAAATTAGCATCATTAGTTGAAACAAATTTCAGAATCAGCAGTGGTTTTCAATATAAAAACAAAAAAAACTGATATTGCAATGAATTTAATTCTCTATAATAATCTTAGCTAACACGTCTATCTTTGTTATCTATTGTATTATCTGTTTCTCGGAGTTAATAATAGCAGAGCCTGCTCTGTTATGGCATCCTCCCTCGTTAACCTGAAATCTGCAGTCATGCTTTCTAAAATTTTTTTGCCCAAGCAGTTTACAATTTGTTATTGTAATTATCACATCTCACGAATACCAGAACTAATTTGGGTAACGGAACTGTTTTCTGCTTCAGAATTCAGCAAACGGCTCAGATGCTTATATAATGCTTTCCACTTCCATCTACTGCTGTCATTAATTCAGGTTGAAATTTCACCATTATATACACATGCAGCAATAATCTTGACCTTCAGTCTCCATTATCACTTCACATGAATAATTTTTAATTTTTTGCTGCCAACATTCTTTCTTTAGTCAGTTACTATAGATCTTGGTATTTGAAACATAGATTTTAAGACTAAAACAATCACGGTCATACTCTTGGAATACAGTAACGTTATACTTACAAGTAAATATCACTTGTATCAATCTCCCTGAAGAGGTTGATATAAAAGCGGAAGCCATCAGGACTAACATCTCTGCATACAAGGCCTGGAAACACTTAAAGCAGGTAAATGTTCTTTGTATTCATAGTATACAAATAACAGAAAAAACAAGATCAGTTTCTCAAACCTATGCTTTCAGCAGTCAGCAGTTGTTCTTTGGCAAGAGCAGGTGCAATTCCTAAGGTCAAAGCAGCGTCACTCGGGCTAATTCCTGTTCTAAGTGCCTCTGGCTTTTGTGCAAGGGAAACTATCCTTGCAAAGACCTATATGTAATATTGAAACAATGAATAAATACACACACACACACAGAGGGATATTAAAGCAAACTAATTCATAAAATTTTGTAGATCTCGCACTGAGTGATCTCTGTTCATACTTGGCGGATACCTCCATTCCTTCATCTTAAATATATAAATAAATCAAGTGAAAAGCTGTTTTTAAGAATATCTTATGATGTGATACCAAATTACAAGATAATCAAGCATATATATTGGCATAAGGAATGGATCTATCATGAGAAGTCATAAATTTTTCCCACAGAAGAACATGAATATGCATAAAAGAATAAAAAAACATGTTATACCTCTTCATCCCTCTGAGCTTTATTCTGAATAACCATTACACCACTATCAAACTTCCTAAGCATTACAGAACTGCTAATAAAAACAAATGTTTGTTAAAAGAACAGCAGAAAAGAAAAATATGGCAGCTGACTCAAAAGTAGCATAATGACTGCAAAAAATCATCTGAGAGTGTAGAGGGTTTCTTAATTCCTACAGTTACTAATAGGAATATCTAGTCCATCAGTACTAAAACCTGAAAGAAATGAAGGCTTTTATAGTACATACACATCAAATTTCTCCCAAAGGGTGCAAGCTTGCAGAAGATCCTCAGGTGAAATCAGTGCTGGAAAAGTAGGATTTTAATTTCAGAAAATGGGTTGCTTGAGAATAACATATTAAAAAGTTTAGTACATATACCAGTTCCTCTAGCACGATTATATAGACAATAGACATCTATCAATGCAATCATTCCTCCAGCCTTCTCAAGTGGCAGCTTAACAAAATCTGCAAGCTAAAAACCATGTGACACATCTTAGAAATTATATAGCCAGCAAACACCTCCCAACATCAACGGTAACCAAATTACAAATTATTATATGATTGAGTATGACAGATACACTTCTTGACACAGTCAAACAGGTGCGCAAACAAGCAAAAGACACAAGACCGTTCTTCATACAGGGACATCCTCATTTACAATTAATTATTCAAGAGGTACCAATCAAGATTCAGAATCTCCATCAGATACAGGTCCGGAATGTGATGGGTATCCAGCTGAAGTTTTGACAGGAAAACAATTTATAATGCTTGAAGCAATCCTAAATAAAAAATTCAAAAATAAATTGACAGATCATCATTTGTGGTGTAAGTTGTACCGATCCATTCTTGAACCAATATGAACTACCATACCATGGAGTGGCACATACTGATTGAGACCTAATACTAATGTATTAAAAAGAAAACCTACTAATCAAAAAGATTTTTGTCTCTCTCCCAGCCTTTGATTATTAATCACACATTAGTCAACTTTGGCATGTATCCAAACAAGTTTGCACCCACAAAAATTTGGACTAGCAAGCACATGACATGCTAATTATAATTAGACAATATAGTATACTGTTACCTCCCGAGCTAGTTGCTGATGGTACAAAGCACCAGCTGATTCCTTTGTAACTGGAGATGCAATACCAACACTTAAAAGCCAATCTTGCATGTCTTGCTTAGAACCCATCTCTTCTTCATTAGGGTTTCCCTGAGCACTTGAACCTGATAATAACTTCAGCCTCATTTTCTCAGCCAATTGCACCATCTCCTTAGCCTTACTCTGCAAAATATCAAATTGTTGAAGAATTCAACCATCTCTTCAAGGGGAAAAAATTTCTCAGAAAATGATTATATGCATCTGCACCATTAAAATAAATTTTATATACCAAAAATAACCAAGGATTATTCATATGAGCAATTTAAAGTAGAAGAATCTTTTAGTTGTTTTTCTAATGGACAGTGTGTAGACTGTAGAGCAGATTGAGGATATATGTGTTTCAAGCTCTTCAATATGTGCTTGATCACGTTTATTTATTAATTTTTAATGCAATGGAGATGAAGCTATAAATGACGAGCATGCAAGATATCTTGCAAAACCGAATGGTATCTTATATCTCATATAATGGTCGTCTTCAGTAGCTTTCTAATATTACAAAGCCCACAAATTTAGTAGTACAACATATTTGTCAACTTGGCCAAGGAAAAGAGCAAGCAAATGCATAATTTCAGAGTAAGCTCTCAACTCACAAGATTGTGATCCTCGAAAACATGGGCAAATGCTCGCATCCCAAGGTCAATGAAAACAAAAAAGTAGAACCCCAAAAGAATTCACTTAAAATTAAGAAACTGTTTATCATAGTTGACTTAGGACTTCATTTCTTAACCAGATTAGGTTGGAAATCTCTCTCTATAGGTTGGGCTCCTGATGCATCTGGGCCTGTTTCCCTCTAGCATTGTTGCGCTGTCTCCCTTGGTTAGCTCAATAAGAAAGTAAGCCGCATACGCACATCAGCCCACGAATCTACGTAGAACCAGAAATCCATAGAAGAATATAATGACACAAACTCAATATTTACATAACCGAGAAATGGGCAATTCTATAATGTTACTGTGCTTCTGTAATACTTTAGAACCCATACAAGTAGAATGCATCTACAAGAATATGGATTTGATATTGTTTCTGGACTTAAGAGAAAGTGGAGTATAGAAGAGTTAAGAGAATGCGGAGTATACAAGAGTTAACATGGTGCTTCTCATGAGTATACAAGTGTTTTTTTTTTTCTGGGCGAAGTATCTTAGGAAGGGACAAGTTGTGGAAGTAATCAGTAGCTAGCATAGCAAGTCTTTGTACCATTTGACAATATACTCACTTTCTTCATTAAAAAATAAAATAGATGTAAACTTAGTCTTCTTGCTCAACCAAACTTCCTTATAAAGGAAAAAAAATTGTATTTAAATTAGTTCATAATTTAGTGATTATAATTGAAGGAAGTAAATAGTAAGTTTCCCCTAAAATGATGGTTCAGCAACCCTACAACAACATCAAAATGCATGTTGAAGAGGTGTTAGTAGAAACCTATAACAAAAGGGAACCTGCAATGGCTCCTTCGTTCCATTTGACCTCTTGTAAGAGTTTAAAAAATAGTGTTGGATAGTAGTTGTATAGATTAGAATATCAGCTAAAATATCTTAGATGAACTAAAGTAAACATTCTTTAGACAGACAAGACTGTATTTCTTCTGCTTCTACATGTTCACGGTATTGTTTTTTTCTCCATTTACCATTTTCCTCTTATTCTGTTTCATGAATTCAACCTGCAATTTATTGATATCCTAGAACATCTCTGAGTTGTTTTTTTTTTTTTTTGCCATATTTGGTCCTAAAACTATGCTTGAAAATTTTCAAGAAGTATAACATGAGTCCTTATCAAGGAAACAATCAGAGTTATCAAACACAGTGAGAGAAAATAAACCATCCATAGCAACATCTGACAAAGAGGCAGATTGGAAAATCCACATGGGTATAGGATTGCTTTGTCCATATTTCAGATCAGGATATTGGATCAAACTATTTGAATTGGGAGACTAAAGTGAACAATGCAGTGAAGGAGACTGGATATCCTGTGTGTATTGGTATATTAGGTCAGAGTATTGGTATAGATCAGACTGGATCAGTTTATGTAGATTAGGAATCGTGTTGGACTATGTAATGGTGCAGAAGATCAAGCTATGTGGATGTAGAGATCAAAACTGAGTTATGGATCGAAACAAAGGAGGCAACGAGCAGATACCTGCCACAAATAGGTGCCAGGTCAATTATCTTACAAAATACTAACAGTATGATTTGCGAATCATTCATGTAACTAACCAATCGACATAGATTGCGACAGACACAGCAAGTCAATTATAGGGGAAATGCTACAAATAGAAATCTAGATTCCATGGGTAATCTTAAGTTCAACAAAGTACCTATTGAGATTTGGATCAGACTTGAGCATTGGAGGGAGGGATGTGCATACCAATCTGTACTCGTGATTGGCATTCAACTGGAAGAGGTAGAAGCATAGTGGATGGCTTGAAGTCAGTGTGATATCAAAATTCCAAAGATGCAATATTTGACCTTAACAGAACGTTAAAGGAAAGAGTTTATTAACAAGCAAAGCAAGAATGAGTAACGGTTAGTGTCCATACAATACATCAACAAGTAACAAATGCCAGCAGAGTCATTCTCCCGCTGCCGTATATAATCTCACATCAGTACAGTTGCTAATGATTGAAAACACAAGATTTTGTTGTACCTCAAATAGACCAGAAATAACTACTGCAATATTGTTGAGCAAGCAATGGTTGTTGATATAAAAAAAATAAAAAATAAAAAAAAGTAAGAAAGAACCATTAGAGCGTTAAGATCCTGGAAGGCCTCCTGTAAGCTTTTATCTGTGCTCTCCCACAATTCTTGCTCTTTTCTCAAAATCCCTGATACACCAACCACTGGCATTCTCACCCTAGCCGCCGCTGTGGTCGTCGCAGTTCCCGCTGATCCTGATTCAAAATCCCTCTTTTCCGCCTCCACTGAAACCTCCCACTGCCTCGATCGCAGCACCTCCAATAGCCGGCCATAGAACACATCAGGATCGCTCTTCCCTCTCAGCACCACTGTTATCATCTCGGATCGAGTGCCGCCCGCGACTACCCTCCCATCAGGCGAAGCCGAGACCTGGATGCGGATCCTGGGGCTAGCGAACATGCTGCGGATGGACTTCTTAGGGGGGTAGGCGTGGACGACGGCAGCGAAGGGGAGAGCAAATCCAGACGAGGAGGTCTCGTCAATCCATAGGAGGCGGTGGGAGGTGAGGACGAGGAGTCCAGAGAGGAGAGGAGAGAGGGAGGGGTTCTGCCCGGCCTCGAGGTCGACGGCGGGGAGGAGGCAGCGCTCGACCTCGCCAGGGAGGAAGACCGGGCGGCCGGAGGCGGTGAGTGATACCGGAGGCAGCCAATTAACCGCCATGGCAGCGACGGCCGGCGCGAAGGTGGTGTTCCAAAATCCCGAGACGATCGGAGTTAGAGATCGCCTTCGGTATTTCGTTTTTTTTTGTTTGAGAACCCTGAAATTTAGCTACTTTTTATAAATATCCATCAAGATTTCAATATTGTCGAAGTCTATATTACCTCACGAAAGAAGCAACAACAATTTTTTAAAAATATATAAATTTTGTAAATAATTAAATTAAATAAATAGGAAATTACTGTTGATAATCGAGATCGTGTGCGCGCCGGTTTGTTCTTGCCCTGAGAGTTTAGCGCAGCGAAAATATGCAAGAACTAAAGCATTGCTAACAAACCTCATTTACTTGATATCCATATCCAGCGGAGATGACTAATCCAAGGATCCACACCGATGCGATGATTCCACTATGAACGCGCTTCTTCTCGGTGAAGCAAACCTCTCACAAAGATTACTTCTTCCTCTTTACAATGGAGAGTAAAGAATAGAGGA
>JBAMIB010275342.1:0-11718 GCA_037177415.1 Kaempferia rotunda | reverse complement strand
CTTTCTTCTACTATGAGCTGGTTTTTAATGTATTTTTTTTTTCCTTTTTTTTGTTTTAAAATAGATGAAGCTCACCAGGTGTATTCAACCTAATCTTTTGATGTATGCTTAGATTTCTAATTTTTTTATTTTTTTATTTTGTTATTTTTTGTGCTTTTGCTGCAAGTTCCTACTGTCTTAGGAATTCTTTTTTGTTATATTCCATATCAGTAATATGAGCTAGTTTCTGATTTATTCTCTGCATTGCTTGAAAATCACCAAAACCTCATTTTATCTTGCCTTGTATTTTTTTTTAAAATTTCTTGTCAGCCATAGTCAGTTGAATTGAATCCTTGTTGGAAACATGATTCTTATTTTTCATATTGCAACTGCAATAAATCTGGTTTTTCATGTGTCTGTAGGCACTTGCTCTCACTCCCCTTGGAAAAGCGGTTGAAGAAATGGTTTTCTGAGGTTTAGTCTCTTTTTGTGGTTAATTTTTTATTTGATCTGCATTCCTAAGAAGAAAACAAACACTCTTTTATACTTTCAGGATTTTATTTGTATAAACAACTTGCGTCATGTCATATTCTTATTTGCACATTTTATTTTGTTGAAGAATCGTTACTGTGATATTATTCCTTAGTTCTTTAAGAAAACTCACTGGCATACTAATCTTTTAGTTTGTATGAAGGTTTAAATTCAAATTTTATGTAATTTAGTTGATTTCCTGAAACATAATTTTGGAATTGTTGAATGAGAAATGCTCATTGTCATTTCATGATTCTATTTTAAATCATTTTCCTATAAACACGGACTCTCAGAATCTTCCCGAGTCCTACGAAAATAGTAATTATTTGAAAATTGCCAAAAATTTAATCTTACCCACCTTGATGTGTCATTTGACTTTATGTTTAGACATTATTTCTGTGTCATGTTTGTTGGTATTAACAAAAACTTACTTTTGAATACTTTTTTTCATGTTCGTTTGACAGAATTGAATTTAAAATTCATTTTTGGACCACTTTACTGGTGCTACCATTATTCTATATTCTGCCCAACGATCTGATCCTGTGTTTATGCACTATTAGTCTCAGTGATACCTACTTACGTTAACTGTCATTTAGTTGCTGCAGGAAGGAATACCAGGTTGACAAAATGGCAAGAGAGAAAACTAGAATAGATCTAAATCATTAGTGAAACTCAAACTTTGGCTTGTTGAAATGGGGATGGCAATGTTGGTGAAATGGCAGCTGGAATGAATGACAGTATAGCGGTCTACATTTATTGAAGCATGCTGGTAGTGGCTGAGGAAGAAGAGGGTAATGTGTGATAGGAGGTGACCGACTATTGGAGAAAGCAAGGATTGAGATGGCTGTTGGAGAAGGGGAACAGGAAGAGGATAAGAAGCTGAAGAGTGAGGAAGAGAAAACTGAGAAGAAGAGGTAGGCTGGGAGAATCTTGGAGCTGAGAAGTCATGCTCATATGAGGAGAAGTGAAATACAAGAGAGGAAGAGGAATGTGATAGGTGCAGAAGAGGAAGCAGAGCAATGGAAATGAGTGTGTGAGAAGAAGATGAAGAAAATAGAGGAGAAAGGGGTGAAGACCCTTTACTATATCAGGAGTTAAGAGACTTGGGACATGAGAGAAGTGAGGAGAGAGGAAAGTCGAAGAAAAGGGGAGAAATCAGGATGCTTTGTTCTTACTGTTAAACGTCCTCTTTCAGTTCAATAAATTCTTTGTATAGGTATCTGAAAAGTAACCACCATAAATAAACACACCAAATAACTAAGACCTAATACCTTCCCTGTTGTATCAATTGTCACTGAATACCTATCACCATTGTGTATTACTTGTCATCAGACTCCTGTCTCTACTTAACTGTCCTTTCTACTCTCATTGCCTGGTATATATTTCATTATTTGTCTCAATGCAATTCACTTGTTCATAAGGCCAGCATCCTAGTGCTTGAGGTTTTTGCCGCTGCATTTATGAAGAGTCAATTACACTTACAGAGGTCTTTTTCATTTCATGATACAGTAGTTAGGTCATAATAGAGAAGAGCACCATAGTTCATTGGTTTTATTGATTATCTGATAGTACCTTCTGATGATTTATCATACTCTACCTCTACGTGTAGGTTCGCCATATGAATAATTTTAATGCACTCTTGGATCTTGCTCCAGATAGTTCGAAAGAAGATGTTCTCAATGTGCTGCAACAGTATGCAGTTTTGGTACAGGGATTGTGGGTTACAAAGAGCTCATTGTTGCATGAAGGTGAAGCTGCTCTTTTTAGAGATTATCTTCTTTATTTATTCAGTAAGAATCCCATAATTCAATATGACACATTGAAGGAAATAATGCACCCTGGTCTGCAATCTATAGTCGTTCCATTGGCTGTTGAAAGGCGCAAACTCAAGCACTGGAAATTCATGAAGCCTACTGACTTTGTATTTATTAGAAACAATCCAAAAATTGTGGATGAGCAGGAAAGGGCTTGGTTGGCTTGCTGGACTAAGTTGGAAAAGTTTGTAGACAAAAAAAAGAAGCGTGTCACTGCTCCAAGTGTTAAAAGAGTTAAAAATGCCTATGATGTACATGAGAGCAAAGATAAGGCATTGAACACAGCAGTGTCATCACTGTCAAGTGAAACACAGGAGCTTCTTCCAAAGATTCTCTTGAAAATTTTCAAGGATAAAAAAATTCGTAGGTAATGCATATAAGACTTGTTTACTTGGAATGATTCCTTGCAGGTATTCTAGTTTCGGTAGCTTGTCAGTTTCAAGATCTTTTTCAGCATTCATAGTCAAGCATGGATGTGCATTTGACTGCTTCACATGACATGTATATTGTAGTTGTTTGATTCAATAATTGATTTGAATTTGTTTTGCCTGCAGTATAAACTCAGTTGTCAATGGATTGAGGGACTTGGCAATCAGCAACTCTTCTCGTCCAAGAGAAGACCCTAAAATTAGAGCGATTATTACTGCTGCTACCAACGGTGCATCTGCTCCTATTTCTGAGCTCCAGTCTATTGTGTCTCAAATCGCTGTGGATGTACATGGCGCATATGTTCTGAAATCTACAGGGAGTTCGGATCTGGATCGATTGAGGTTATACTCTTTTGCGAGCTTTGTTATGTTATCTTTGTTTAAAATTTTCTGAGTCATGCTAATATTCGACGCTTGTGGCAGAGATGTTGTCATCGATCTTTTCAGGGGCAAAGAACCTAAGGCAAAGCTCAATAAGCAGGAAATTCGCATAGCTGCTAAAACTCGTCTCCAGAAGGATATTAATGATTCTGACTATAATCAGGTAAGTGCAATAGTTTGGACTTTTTTTTTTTTTTTGAAAAAAGGTATAGCTGAAATTCTTTTACTATTAATCAGTCTAAAGGCAACAACATGCACACACACAAGTTTAGCCCTACCTATTGGAAAATCATTGTTGAACAGGTTTCCACACAACTATGTTTTGGGAAAAACTGGTATACCATGCTGAATTTATTTATTTATTTTTTAAAGTTCAGGTCCTTGATAATGAGGCATGGGAATTCTCTCTTTGAATGTAAATCAAGGACTTGGTCATTCCCCAGGCCAGCTATCTATTCTGTATTTGTTAGACACTTGCTAGAATTTTAATGAGGAACATTAACTCATCCAAGAATTAGTTGATTCAATTTTTCAATAGGTACAGTTCACTCTTTTGAATATCAGCCTAATATGTGGCATCGCCAAGCACTCAAGCTGCTTCAAGGACCCTTCAAAAAAAAAAAAAAAAACTGCTTCAAGGACCCTTCAATGCCTTGTCAGCCTATTTTCCTGTTTTTTTACATCTTCAATTATATGTAACAGGACATAGATAATATTTACACACATAGTCAAACAAGAGTGGATGAGATATTTCAGTTAAAATGTGAGCTTATATGCTAAAGAATTGTTCGTCAGAATGAAGAGTGTTGGCCACATGTGGTGTGGGTTATAGGGAAACTGAACAAACTATTAAATTTTGAGCATTTGGATATTACTACCAATATAAACTTTATATATAAGTTAACCTGTGAGTTAAGATCCATGTAGCAGATCCTCAAATAATTGATACTGATGATTCATTCTTGTTTTTAACTTGTTATAGTATGACCTCAAGAACCTAAAGCTTTAATATCATCTAATTTGGAGTTCTACAAAATAAGTTAAACTTAGTAATGCCGTCTGAAAACAGCAAGAAGAAATTGGTGACCTCAACTTAACCAGAGGATGCAATCGCAAACAAAACAGAATGATAGCTTGAAATCATGCTCGCTGCTAAATTTTTGTTGACATAAAAGCTTATTTGTTTTTCATGTAGAATTAGTTGGTTGGTTTCAGGATGTGCTGTTATTTTGTCTATTTTTGTTTTCGTATTCATCTAGATAAAGGTGCCCAAAAGACTGACAGACTGGGTTCTTGGATGCTTTACTTAAACTAAAAGCATAACTGAATCTAGAATGAATGATCATAAAATAGTGAAGTTAGTCACCGTTTCTCTTTTCCTTCTGAAGTGGGTTTTGTAGAATCTATATCTTATGTCGCCTTCCATACTATCTTACCAAATTTTCTCGACACTCCAACTACTGATGTTCCATTATTTGCAGATAATACGTGAGTTGTGTGATTCTGCCAAAGGATCGTGGGTTCTTAAAAGTGGAGACTAGTAATCGGAGACATGATGGATACTTGGATGTGGATAAATTTGCAAACTGATACTTTTTTTGTCTCAAATGTTAACTATATATCACTTGAGGTAACACGCTATGTTGGACTTGTTTTTCACTTTTTGAATATCCAACACAACTCTATCTGCCATTTATAAGCTTGTTCTAACTGATGTCCTTTCGTATTATGTAGCCTAATAATATCGTATTTTGTCCATGAAATAATCAAACGCAACACCTATCCTGTTTCGCGTGCTGTGTGCTATGTGTGTTATGTTTCAGTTGATATGTTCTTTGTAACTTACCGCACATTCCATGCCAACTTCAGTTTGTCAATGTATCAACATGTTAATATCTTCATGAAAGTCTACACGTTTGAACATTTATTTCTCTTAGCATGGCTAATTGTATCTATTGATCTGTTCTTTCAGGCAACATTGTTCTTGGTTTTTTATCAGCCAAGAGGACAACTACCTCCATTATGAGTTCGACCAATAGAGGTTCAATATTTTAACTTCGCAGCACTTCTCTCACCTTGTTTGCTGAGTTCTCCTATTGTTTATTGACTGGAAGCTTTATTGGCATTACATACATTTTTTAATTTTTATTTAGTCTATCAAATTTTGGTTGATTGTGTTAGATTTAAGGGGAAAAAAATCTATCAACTCATTAGTATGCACTTTTTTTATAATTAATTTTTCGAATTATTGTAAACTGTTGAAAATTTAACACTTGAACAAACGCAATACATAACAATGTTATTGTTTTATTTACAAAACAAAATTTTTAATATTTTTATTTGTAAATCTTTCATATTGTCATATATTAACTTAATGATTTTAAATATAATTTATTAAAAATAATTTAGAATATAAAATTTAAAATATTTATTTAATAAAACTCTTATTATGATATTGTGTTTTTTAGGCATCTAAAAATTGAATTTTAATTTTTAATAATTAATCAATGATTTTTTACTTGATAGTTGATTAAGAGTGATTTTATTGGATCGGATACTCTAGGATTGAATGTATGATGTCAACTTAAAAAAAATTAGTACCATATGTAACGTAGTGGTTAAGTATTTAATGAAGTAATAAGAGAGACCGAATTTAAACTTTCAAATGGTATAAATATCTTAAATTGTATTTCAGATTTAATCGATAGGTAAAAAAAAAAAAAAACATCCCCGTAAAGCTCAGCTCAAATACCTGATTATTAAAAAAATATTTAATTATTAATAAAAAATAACGAAATGCCTTGGATACATGAGACAATAAATTATGAATTGACTACAAATTTTATAAACAAGTAAATATATTTGCTAACTATGAAAATTTACAATGAGATTTATTAACTAGCAAAAATGATGATAGATTTGATTATGTATTATACCCTTCGACAATAATTATTTGATTCCTTATACATAAACGCAATATTACATAGTCATGAATTCGAATACACCTTTCAGATCCAATCCATGAGAAAGATTCACGCAGACAATCACAAATTTCGATCCAATTCATCTGAGAACCCTCTTATACTAAAAACAACTGCATTTAAATGAGGATCACACTCTTCTCGGTGAAAATCATCAGTATCATACTTCTCGATATGAGTAGACAGATATGCAACGATACCGAGCGAATCTAGCTACACCAGTACGCAAAATGTTCGTCTTTGCGATGAGTGCTAACCAGACCGCCACACTTGAGACACACAAAACTGCTCCCATCTGCGAAGGCATCCAACATAACCTGCTGCCTCCCGGACATAGCGAGGAAAGATCTCCCTTCCGAATCTAGCGGAATCGAAGGGCCAATATGAAGAGGCGCCAATGGGGGGTTGTTGGACGACCTCACCGGTCCTTGTGCTTCTGCGATAGCGCATTCGGCAAACAATGAGGCCAACTCGTCTGCTGCGGCATCCGTTTGCAATCGATTGCGGTATAGCTCACGTGCCCGATGCAGAATTTCAAATACTGCTTGTTCTCCGCCGCCCGATCTGATTGCTGCAAGTACCTACATGTCAGGGGCGTTAGAAGAGCATCAGAGGATCCATTTCACACACAACTGCAGTCAAGTAGGTGCTTCATCAAATGATATGCAAATCATTAACAAAGGAATCAATACTTCTTAATTATCAGTTGCATTAACTGTTCTCAAGCTACTTAACTCTGGGATAATCTACACATACAGTATATCTAAGCAGACTGCTAAAAAATGACTTGACATTTCTTGTTCAACCATGAAAATCATTCTTCAATTTCTACATGAATTTATTAGTAGCCAATTGCACTGGCCGGCTTGAGAAACTATTGGTCATTTTTATACAAAAAATTTGTATACACAATTGGCCGAAAGCATTTGTCAAAACACAATAATCCCAAGGTTTACATTTAGCTGTCAAAACACCTTCTATCCTTATTTCACCCTTCTAAATTACCACCTAAATCATTCATTTGCTAATAGAGAGAGGGCATTAAAGAAATAAAATCATAGAGGGCATTTTGAAAATAACAATTATCTGTTAGGAGCATTTTGAAAATCACCCCTCCCAAAACCTATCTACTCTTGCTTCCATTGCATCATTTTCATACCCCCCACACCTTTCTGAATGGGTGCCATAATGCGCTTATCAAGGTTATAAAGAGCCATCCATTGAATCCATCAAGAAAAAACTGTCATCTTAAAACCAAATTAATTTAGCAATATGTAAAATTCTAATCTGAATACATCAATGGTTCGTGATGGAAGGGTTCTCATAAGGCAGATTTCATAAAAAGGCCACCACTATGGTGATGACTAAAGGTTAGTCTAATCTCATAATTCTGATAATGTTAAGCTACTCACATGAAATATTTGTTTCAAACAAAAGAGAGGAAGCATCTAATCATCTTGTTTCAAACTTGGCAATATCTTGTCAGTTTAGCCAATCAAGTCTCTATAATCTCCGTGAGTTAGTTAATATTCTCTCGTTAGAGGAATTCTTTGTTAATCTCCACAAATTTTTAAGGAAAACATCAACTTAAATCTAATTCTAGTACGCTAATACACTATATATTATCACTGCCAATCCATTTGTGCATTACAGGAGTTCTCGGCTGGTCCAAACTGGAAAATGGGTAAATGGTAGTCAAGATGTATACACCCTAGGACAAGACAGTTTCTCTCTGTCCTTACACCCAATAAGGCAATAGCACAGCCCTTACAACCCAAACATAAATCATTAAATTGTATACCCCAAATTGCTTAGGATTGGATAAATAGTTATATTCCACCATTAAACTCTCTTCATACTCTCTCCTCTTTGCATTTCTAACATTAATTGATTAAAACTTATTTAAATAAACCAGTTAAACTATCATTTTCTGATTATATCCTCTCAAAGGAATACATAATTGTTAGTGAATAGTATTTTTTTTTACCCTGAAGGATCGATCTCAAGATTCTTATCTACCACATTTAACTTGGTGCATTTATTGAGGTAAAAGTGAGCTCTAGTCTGAAACAAATGAAGTTTAGTATGATTCCTATAAACGATAGAAGTTGTCTAAGACACTACTCTTGGACAGGCAACCGTTCCACAGGTTGCTATTCTTGTGCGTGTTTACCTCACAAGAAGTAGCAAAGCACCTCAAATGCAAAAAGTATGGAAACCTTTTTCTAATAACCCAAGCTTTTGGCATAAGAATCATAGCAAGATAGCACTCTGTTTCTAATCTTACAAATGTAAGTAATTGTGAAAAAACATAGCCCTAGCAGATGAGAACATACGTCAAGACTTCAGTAGGGAATTATTACTCAAAGGAAAAAAAAATATATATAAAATTCTTCTGCAATAGCTTAAGTTATTAGATAAGTCGTCACTCAAAATCTAAAAGAAACAAAATGGACTACATGTTTATAAAAGAGAACTAAGGTCCAAAAAGCTGGCATTGCTCACATCCATTAGTCTGAAAAAAATTCAAAAGCAAAGAATCATATAAATGCATTTGAATCAAATAAAAGCAACACAAATTACATGTTAATCAAAGGGGATATTGAGGCAAAATGTTTACTATACATACTAGGACAATATTGAGGAAAATGAAATATCTCTCTAATAAGATAAAATTCATTATCAGTTAAATGACATTTAAATTTAAAATGGGTTTGTGCTACCCATGTTTTGCATACACGTGGCACCTTGGCAGTTTGCATTTGCAAGGAATGCGCCACATGATTGATCTTACCATTATTTATATGATGATAATAAGAATCATGATATTATTAGTTGTTTCTTATTACGATGATCAGCACACAAAACTAAGTTATTTCCAAAATATTAAGTACCTACTAATGTAAAAAAATTTCGTTTTGTATGCATGAGTTCAAAAAATTCTAAATCATCATCCATGTTAAGTTGTAGCATAGGAAAAATTGATAAAATGTTGTTTATTTACCTTGACAACTTATTTTGTCACAAGGATGATCAAAGGGGAAGGAAACAAAGACAAAGTCCAAAAGGAAGAATAAAGTAAATTAATTTTTGAGTCACCAGAAGGGGCATCCAAAGAAAAAGATAATAAAGATACGTTCATTAGATGTTAAGTCTCAAATTGTGTTACTTCTATTGCTTTATTCATTCTAAAGAACATCTGAGCTGCACATGCTTACACCTTGCTTGAAGTCGAGTTCTTCCAGATAGGAGAAAATAATGCAGATCAAGAATAATTAAATTTTGGATTCTGAATTCAATTGCAGTAGTTGGCAATAATACGAATTATTTGGAAATTAACTTTTATGGATAGTTAAATAATGAGCATCAATGCATTCCCCAAATTCCTTGTTTATTCTAATTTTTTTAGTATTGAGACTATAAATGATGTCATGTCTATGTATTGATCCATTTTCAATCAATAAGAATTTTCAACTTTCAATTCTCTCAGTGAGATTCCTTCTCTATGTGAGACTCCTTTCTCTATGCGGGATAATTACCCTCATGCTTCATCTAATTTGTGATAATTTTTGTGTGATTAGCGGGTTTAAATTTTCTGTTGCATCAGCAATCAATAAACTAAGTCTACACTAAAATCAGTTTTCTTTCTTGTTTAACTGCTAGCATCATCCTCCGATTTGAACTGAAAATAGTAATTTTTACGTAATTGGCTACAATCTTGTCTTGAAAATCATATCTACAAAATTAAGAATCCACCCCAAAGCAAGCAAAAAACAGAAGATTACTCAGATGGACCAATGCAGCTACTCGACATTGCAATTAAAAATTAAGTAGTGATTTTAACTGAAACTTCACACACACACACACACACACACACAAAATAAGGAAAATTGCTTAGATTGAGAAAGAACAATTCAAGATGCAAGAAAATGCAAAGACGATGCTGAAAATGTCAGGTTCGAAAAAAAAAAAGAACATGCAACATTCATACTAATTCGAACAAACATATCTACATAGTAACCTGCCATTTAACCTACAAAATTTCCATAACTCCTTTAGCAGCCAATGTCACAATCATATGTAAGCAAGCAAAATAAATTAGGTATAGGGCAAAACAGGTGAGAAAGGCCGAAAAAAAAATCCCCAAAGGCGGAGAATTAGGAAATTAGGATAAACAAAACATCAAGGACACCGATCCCTCGAACAAGAACAGCGCAGCGCGACGGCACCAAAAAACAACAGCGCGAAAAGGTGTTCCTCAGGGAACTCACCGCCTGTAGAGCGAGGGAAGGCTCGCCCTGATCGACGAGCTGGCGGGCCAAAGCGAGGAAACTCCACGCGTTCTCCTGGACGCCCGCTCCGCCGCCGCCACCGCCGGCGGAGGCTGCTAGGGTGCCCGGCGGCGGAGAGAACGCTCACGGGGCGTTCCCCGCCGCGGAGTCGCATCGATCGCCGGGGTGGTCGGCGTCCATGTCCTCCATCTCGCTAACAACGAGCGATGCCACAGAATTTGCCAAGAGAAGTATAAAGAAATCAATCGTTCGCCTTTAGATATTCTCTGACGCTTCTAGTTTATTCTAGATAAATAAATAAAGATAATAAATATTTTTATATTTAACTATATATTTAAATTTGGGCCGTTGTAACGCTAAGAGTAAAATATTTGGCCCAATAAGAGGGCCCAGTTTTCCCGTCTCTCAATTACATTTACACTTATGTCATTTCATTTATCATTGTTGTGTACAAAACGATATACTTAAATGAAATTATACTAAATTCGATAAATTTAACTAAAACATTATCATTTTTAAAAAAATAATAAATTCACAAAAACAAATAAAAATGATTAAACTATAATTATAAATAAACTTTTGGACATATTAATAAGGTAGGTAGTCGTTTAGAAAAATTTAAATATAAATAAAATGGCATCTAAAATGTAAATGAGAAAAAGAAACTATACAAGAATCAGGAATTAGAGAACCAGTAGATTCGAATTGTCATTTAACAGCCGGTTCAAATCGCCATGATTTGATTTTTATTTTATTTATAGATGTTTATAAAAAAAATTACTAGACGGTTTTAGAATATGTCAATTCTGATTATTACACGATTTTATTATTTATTTGTTGTATAAGAAAACTTTTTGAACATAAATCGATTTCGATAAAGAAAAAGTCTAGCTAAATTTCCATTTTTCTTCTAAATATTTGTACAAATGTGTTTGTTTGACATGCATTTATAGTTAGTTAGGTGTTTATATTATTACACATGCATATAACTGATCTCCTGCGCGCCGCACAGTGCGCGACTGTGCGCGCGCAGGTTCTCGCCGGTTTCAGCTTTTTTTTTCTTCTTACTAACGTTTTAAAAAATAATAATATTTTTATAAATATAAATTGTAAATACTTAATTATATCCATAAACATCTAAAATTAATTTTTTTTAATTTTTTTTACATAATACTATAACCTAATTAGGAAGTCTGAACCCCATAGGTAAAATCTTAAAATTTTATCGTTTGAATACTATAAACCAATTTGGGCCGGTGAACCCTAGGGGTTAACGTTTTAAAAAAAATATCTATGGGGCTTAGACTTATTA
>JBAMIB010275236.1:0-11720 GCA_037177415.1 Kaempferia rotunda | reverse complement strand
GGAAGACACATCATTTTGCTAATTAATGATATGATGATATTAACTTCGCTAATTTAATGATATAGTATTCTAATACTTTACATTTAATTAACTGATCCAGTAGCAACGTTTCTTTTTTAATCTTGGCAACATTGTAGACTGGTAGTAGTAGTAGTTATAGAGCATGTTTCTTGAGGCTTTACCGATAGTGTGATCCTTGCCTGATCTTAAACAGTTAATTATTACCACAACTATGAACAGTGGAGAAGTTTTCTGACATACAATGAGAATGTCAAGCAAGTTCTGGATTTCCAATCAATATATTCAGTTGAGATTAGAAGAAACTACCGCGAGATAATATCTATGAGATAAATTTTGCTATTTTTTCTTCTTTAGCAAAAGAAAATTTAATATGGCTGACCAATCATTACGTAGGTTGGCTAGCACATCATGGACACATTCTTTATATACCATATCTAGTCATTTTATTGTCGATATAAGGTTTTTGGTTTGTTACACACTGTATGGAACTAGAACAGCATGCTGTTGTCTTGGGAGTGGTTTGTTTAATGGATTCACCAAATAGAAGTCATCACCGACTTAATTTAATTTGGGCAAATGGGCCTGAAATGGTTACTTTCATTCTCAAATGCATGCATGCCTATATATCTGGAAGATATTAAATGCATCATACATTTTGTGGCTTACAACAGTGTCTTTGGCCTAACGGTGCTGCCTAAAAATATTAAAAATCCAAATTTCTTATGTTTAGAGGTTACTCAGAATTATATTTCTCAAATCAGAGGCCAATCAGCTTTGATTGGAATTCGTTATAACAATTACACGGGTATATGATAGTGTGGCTGAAATTTTTTTTATATTACATTATCATAAAAAGATGAAAGCTTCTTGTAGTTCCAGTGAGTTTAAATGGATGGCGGATGATTATTGGAGTTGTGGTAAAAATGCTGTTATATCATTCATTTATTTTTCCCTCTTTCTTGCCTTGTGTAGGTTGTCAATGGTAAGATCATGTAAAAATTAAAATCAAAATTTTATGAACAAAGATACGGAGTCTGAGGTTGATTTTGTGGAGGTGGAAGTTGAACATGGTTAATATCGAATATGCATGAGAGAGGAAGAAAGGATGTTTTGGCTCAAATGATGACTTTGCTATCCTTATTCATTAATGGTGAAAATTTTGTGTACCACATTATATTTATGCCTCATATCGATATAAAAGAAACCCAGCAATTGGATTGTTGAAATTTTATATGGTGGTGAATCCACAATAATTTTCTAATGTTTTCTAACAAAACTTCTTGTACTAACAGTATCATTATTTTCTTCACTATTTTCTTGTATGAAACAAAATTTGTACAGGTTGATTTTGGCTTTGTTGTTCCATTTCAAGATTTGGTTTGATGTTTGGTAGTAGAAAAGGCAGTTAAGGTTTCAAGTTTATTTGGATTTTCTACAGGCACTTACTCATCATAACCTGACATTAACACGTTTAATTGTTTTCTTGAACTATGATGGCATTTGTGTGAAATATGGTTTCTTGCCCAAGCAAGTTATTAGTTACTATGAAGTTTGAGGAAGATATTTGGTAAATCTTTATTTTTTATAAACCCCAATTACATATATTGCATTTAAAGTGCCACGATGGCTCGTGAGGATATGGTATGTTCCAACTGGGAAGTTTGAGGTGTTCCTTGGATGTGTTTTCATCTTGTTCTATGAGCTTTAAAATTAATTAGTCTATTTTAGGATCCTCTTATGATTTGTGTAATGGTTAATCATAGTTTAGTTGCATCAAGAATGAGTTGTAATGATTGCTCATCTCCACCACGTTTCCCACTAAGAATCAAGAAAACAAGCACCTTTGTATAGCTTCACTGAACTTGCTTGGTGGCTTAATTATGTTTCCGTGCCTTTGCACATTGTTTATGGGCTACATGAAAATGATTTGAGATGTCATTTAAATAGAAAAGGTTTTCTGCAGAATTACTCTGTTTATCTTATCAGTGTATATCATTTGCACTTTTATTTTTTCTTTCTGCGGAAATTGTTTCATAACTTATTTTTCTGATTGAAAGTCAAATAGAGTCATTTTCATTTTTTTCTTAGCTTTTGATTTTAATGCTTGCATTTGAAATGATCTTCAATGGGCTTTTAACTTTTTTTTTAATCACCTGCCGTATGCATACTTATTCCTTTTTTGATGTTTATAATAATGTTCTGTATTGTGGTTTAGTACTTTTTATACGCATACTTATTCCATTTTTGATCTTAGTGGTTTGTTGCCTTTGTCGTCTCATATGCTTGTTTGTATTTTCCATTTATTCAGCTACAGAAGGTCAAGTTCAGGATTTGTTGTCTGGTGCTGAGACAGAGAAAGGGGCTCAGAAACACACAAGAAGGGATGACACCGAAGACAAGGACAAACAGTTGGAGGATAGTAGGGACGCTGATGGTAGAAGACTATCTTCACGAGACCATGGCAGAAGCAGAAGCCATAAAGATGAAAGGCATGAAAACAACAAGTTCAAAGGTAAATACAGGAATGAAAACGATAGAGATCAGAATCACCATGACGACAAGAACCAAGATGAGCGACTATCTAAAGATCGCTCGAGTGATAAATCTGACAGATTCCGTCTTAGAGATGAAAACAAATCTTTGGATGGTTATAGGAAAATTAAACTTCAGGACACTAATCAGGATGATACTTATGTTGATGCTCGTGACACCAAACTGAAAGATAGGAGGAGACGGTATTCCAACGAAAAAGATGATCCTGGTGACTCAAAGCTGCGAGGTACAAAAGTTCAACAGGAAGTTGAGAAAAATGCATCAAGTGCCAATAGGATTACTTACAACGATAAACCTAGATCAGGATATCGAACAGAGAAGAGTGAATCAAGTCCAAAGAATAAACAATTTAAAGGCTTTGCCAACTCCATCACACGTGCTGGTAATGATATTACCAGGTACTCATTTTTTATCTAACCTTTCTTATGCTCTTTAGCTATTTCCTTGGTAATGATAGCTAAGAGTGGGCTGTCTATGTCTTCATCCATTTCGCCTGCTTTATGAACAGCAAATGTTGCACCTAAATGAACAATGATTGCAATTAAAATGTGACATCTATCTGTGGTTTGAGCTGTCTTCTTTGTTTTTTTTTTTTTTGAATTTCTTCTTTACTTGAAAGAGCATAAGTTTGATTTCTAGGTTACTGGTTGGCTAGTGATAGATCTCGGGCTTACTTTGAAACTGACAATAATTGACGTGTGTGTGTGTGTTTAATTTCATTTTTGGTTAAGATATTGATTTGACAATAGTTTCATAGGCTTGTTAGTTCCATTTCTCACTGAACTATGCATTATGACTGTCTATTGCCTCTTTCCCTTCGTGGACATGTAGTTGAGCAAATAGTTGAACCTTTGTTGATAGTTCTGTTTGGTGGAAAGTGATGCATATAGCCTAGTTCTGTTGTATTCAATTACATAATTTAGTATCTGATGTTTTTTCGCTGGGAATTTGATCTTGGTCTCAGTTAACCTGTTCAATTTTTACTAATCTTTCTTCTTTGCAGGGACATGAGGTATGAAGACTCGGGTCATAGTGTATTGTCACCTGAAGAAAGACGTCCCAACACAATTGTTAAAGGAGATTCTATGACTTCTTCAGGATTTCGTGACAGAAACACTGCACCACGATCGGGGAAGCTAACTACGAAGGATGACATCCATTCAGGTGAACTATTGGTAGAAATTGTTGCTTCTTCAAAGTATGATAGGGCTCCAAGATCAGATGATCGTAGCCCGCCGAATCAGTCAAAGGGAAGATCTTCAACTAAAAGTAGTCATCGAATTCATGAAAGATCGCCATCTAAACATGAACGAGCTTATAGACAAAGCCTTGAGACTGAAATTATACAAAGGAATGCTAGCTATAATGAGGGAGACAGAGGAGTGTATGATTCAGAAAAGCTAATTCCAGATGATATGTCCCAGGCTATTGGTAGTGCTAGGGAAACAACACCTCTTGGGTCATCATCTATCTACAGAAGTAGTAATATTTCAGACCGTTCACCTAATCACCTACGTCCTCCATCATCTTCAAGGGTTGGGATTGACAGCCCTTCCGTCTTGGGTCCATATCAAGAGGATAATAAAGCTCATAGTAATGACCGCAGATCTTATGGTCGTTACAAACGCACAAGTGAACTTGGATTTGAAAGGGGACATGGAAATGCCTGGAAAGGTGCTCCTAATTGGTCTGCCCCAGCAACAAATGTTTTTATGCCTTTACAACATGGACCACCTCCTGGATTTCATCCAGCAATGTCCCACTTTCCACCTCCACCCTTGTTTGGAGTTAGACCTATGGATTTGGCACATGGCGGTGTTTCGTATCACATGCATGACATGGCTGAGAGATTTTCTGGTCATGGACGGCCATTTGGTTGGCATGAACAATTATGCCATCCTCAGATGCAGATGTGGGATAGAACCAATGGTATATTTGGTAATGAATCCCATGTATATGGGAGGCAAGAATGGGATGAGAATGGACAGCTAATGGGCAGCAGAGGTTGGGAAATGGGTTCTGAGATGTGGAAGGATCACAATGTCAACAATATGGATTCAGCATTGAGGAAAGAACAGTCTTCAACACAGTCTTTGACAGATGAACTAGTCCAATCAAAGTGTTTGCCAACTGAAAGCATTGGTGGAAAGCAATCAAGTGACACAACCACTTCTAAGAATGATATGGAGTCTCCCCACAACGCTGTAACCAAGAAGACATTCAAGTCCCCTCACATGTTAGAGAATAAAGTGAATTATGTTGCTAATTACCTTTCCAGGATTGATATCTCATCTGATCTTGCTGGTTTGGAGTTGTATGAAAGATGCACATCCCAAGCGGGAGTATTGAATACTAAAAATATCTGCAGTTTGCCTGGATGTTTTCAGGTATATAGTACCCATATTGACAAAAAAAAGAAAGAAACAAATATGGCTTATTTGGTTATGTTGTATGTACCATAACCTGTGAAATTTTTATTTTTATTTTATTTTATTTTTCAGATGAACAAAGATGGCAAGATAGAAAAAATGGACACAAGCTCTATTTTGAAATCTTTCTATGCTACTGCCAAAGATGATGTATTCAAGGTATATTCTTATTTCATAAATTTTCGCACCATTAATTCAGTCGGACATTCTGATTTTTTTTTTTTCCGGACAAACTTAATTCTTTCTTTGTTTTAGGAGACATTTTGTCATGCTATTTCCTAGGATTAGGAATTATGATTTTTTTTTTTTGCTTATTTCATAAATAATTGTAGATGATTCATTAGGCTGATTATTACATTGGATTTATGTTTTGTATACAACTCAAACTTGTCTGATTATGCATTGGACAACTCAAATGTGATTTTACCCTATGGTGGAGGTGTCAAATGGATCATAATGCACAACTTAGCCCAGCTCGACACTATATGATATAGTCTGTGGCTCTGTGCTAAACACAATCCATCCCGAAACAGACCATTCCATGCTTGGCTTGATGCAACTCTCAGCCACGAGGCATGCTTGGTTTTGACATGAAATCAGGCTATGCCTGGCCGAGGGCCAAAGCTACATTTTAAAGTTTGCACCGGCTGCCTTATATTTGCTTGTGACTATGATGGTTCCGTTTCTGGATGGACTTATATATGATACATTTATGATTTTTATTCCTTGCAGAAAGCTATGTCCCTTTATCGTAAACAAACCACAAGATATGTGAAACCCGTGGCCACTGAAACGGTTTGTTCTGAAGAAACCAAAAGATCGGTTTCAGAAGCTTCAGAAAATAAGGTAGTTCAGGATGGCTGTCACTCGGCTTCCCTGGAGAAGCCACGTCCTTTTCCTGATGATCCTACTGAAAACAACATGCAGGTAGAGAATGATCTGGAAAGTGACCATGTTGTATCTGATGGGGTTTCTTGTGCTCTTGCTCATGATGCAGTAGAGAGTATCGCAAATTTAAGTCGAATACCTAATTCTGATGAAAATACACATTGAACAATTATAATTCTGTTTGCTAAAGCCATCTGCTCGTGTTTTTTTTTTTTTTTTTTTTTTTGAAAAAAATTATTTTTAGCCCTTATCTTTTTCTTAAAGATGAAATTATGTTTCAGAAAATATAGGAAATCAGTATTTTCAAAATTGGACTAGATTAACTTCAGGTTGAACCAAATTGAATTCAGTTTAGTAGGGAAAAATTATGGAAACCGAGGGTTCATCAGTTAGTATAGCTTTCTTGAAACACTAAAGAGAAATCAGAAGAGAAACAGGAGAAAACAACATTACACCAATGCTCCAATGCACCCAGTAACACTACAAATATTGTAGCTAGGTAAGTAATTGGAAATGCCGGACCCACCGATACGGTGCGTCTAGGTTAGTATATCAATTTGGTATAATGAATTAACAGTTTCAATCTATTTTGGATGCATTTAGTGTGTCTTAGGCTACATTTTATTTATCTATTTTGAGTTATAGATGTAGCTTCGTTGAATTCTAATTAGGGAACCATAACTAAATAATACTGATTTCTTAACAAGAAGTTGACGGTCGGAAAGGGTAGTATCATAGTGTCACAGGAGTTGACTGGACGAAGATTATGATGTAGCGTTTCGAGTGCTCCGTGATCCTGCGCACCAGTAGACAATCTAATAGAAGCGTTAGCAATTGGGTTAGGGAAAGCGTCCCCGACTCTGATCCTCCGACGCTCAAGTCTGCAACAGTTATAGATGGAGAGGAATGTTGGAGAGAAGGATAATAAATGATGTTCGCATACCTCTGCGAGTTGTGAAATATTCTATTTATATTGAGGTGTTTCCTGAAAAAATACGGACATTTCTGACATTCAGCCACCTTTCTTTAATTGCTTTTCCTCAATTGGGCGTGTATTATGCACATGTCAAACTTTGGGAAACTTTCTCCGTACAAAGGAGTACAAAGTATATCTTCTGACAACTGATATTCTGATTGACTGTTGTACTAGGCGATAAAGTAGATAACACTTGGGTATGTGAGGTCAAAGTCGAGCGACTCCTATCATCCGACTGGGCTCATTGGCTAGTCAGATCACGAGGGTCTGTGGAGATTGATGCTTAATTTAATTTTTGTAAGTGTATACTAATGTTAGATGAACTTAGGTTAATTTATATGGCAGGTATCAACTTTTGACTAGGACTTGTTGCTCTCTCTTGCCCAACTTCAAATAGGCTATGCAGTATTCCATCGATAACTTAAATTCCATTGTTGTGCAATGAAGAACACAATTAATCTGTACTATATTGGTGTTCCACACTCAAACCGATAAAAGTAGCTACAACAACTCACATGTAGAACAATGCAAGTAAAAACCATATTGCAGATGGAGGGAGTGGTAGTGCAGTTAGCTGAACAATAAGCTACAACAACCTCATATTTTGCATTAAGTTATAATTTCATGATCTTCAATAATCATAATGTAACAGAAACTCAGTAGTGACTAGCCAATCACACTTGGTTGATGTATCGCATGCTGTTCCATCTACATTTTGGAGCGGTTTGTGAATTCCTACCTGTGCAGAAACGACCTTCAACAAAAGTGCAAGCTGCTCCCGGAGGAGGTTCATCCCTGGGATTTCTGTTTGGGGATGGTCACAAGTGAGCTGCTGGAAGAGCAAGTGGTATTGCTGCTTGAAAGACATGGTTATGTATTATATACCTCCATCTTGAAAATGTCTCAGTTGATGTGTCATGGTCTGCTGCTTGGACTATAAGCACTAAACAGAATGTCCTTGGCTTTGTTGGCTCCTTGGGTTTGGTTGCGATTTATTAAGCGTAAATTGAAATAGTTGATTTCTATTACCCTTTCTATTGTGAGCCATGGATCAATCGACAAACCGTGAAGGACTACTCAAGATCAAGAACAACTATGAGGATATGTCATTGGATGGAAGGATCAATCCACAACTAGCTTGCATTTGACTGCGATATGGTCATTTGCTGCTTTTAAAACAAAATTCACTTAGTTCCTTATTGAACATTGTTGAATTTCAGTGCCCTTTTGCGGTGTACTTTATAGTCAAAATTAAGGCATGGGAATCTTAAATTTGGGCTTACATTATTCACTAATATGATCATTTACTAATTTTTTTTTTTTCATATTTAATGGTCTACAATAATCAAACTTAAAATCCTGACATTCATATCTCTGATCAAGCTGGCACAAAAGCCCGTGCTTTTATTCGATGAAGGTAGGACAAGCTGATAATCTCATTTTAACATAAGAGTCTATTCTAAAATAGTTTATCTATATTCCTATTGAACCATATAATTAAGAAAACTAATTTTCAACACAAATGAATCATGTATTTGACCTGTTTGAAATTTGTGTGATAATTTAATGTATTAAAACTTTAAACTCCAGCATTTTTTATTATCAAGTAAAAAATCTTCAGAGACCAAATTGTACAAATCAGATTATTTTATTAATGTTCTTTTTCTTTATGGGCATAAGCATACTGATCGACGAATAAGATAAAAAATGGAAACTCTTTCGTGAGGCTAAACAAGACGAAGATTACTGCTCTGGAATAACGGTACGGTTAAGTTTTTAACCAGTTAATAAGGGTCAAATTCCAATTACGGTTAAGTTTTTTAAATGGTTGATAAGGGTCAAATTCTAGTTGTAGTGTATGATAGAGGTTTTTTTTTTTTTGTATGAGATGATAATTTTAAGAACGCTAATTTTTTGAATGGGTCTTTATGAGTAGTTTAGTAAAAAAAAATTTATAATACCAAATGATCTTTAAAATTAATTAGTTTGAAGAATTAAATATCTGGATAATTAATACTTAATACCTAAAACAAAAGGGAAAAAAAAAAGGTAAAGTGCTATTTTTGGATAGGCTGTGGAAAATTTTCATCACTTTAATTCATGATGCGGGAATCAGGATTGATACAGTAAGTATCATATTATTAAAAAATTAATGAAAAATCCGACCTGCCGGATTCGAACCAGCGACCTAAGGATCACCTGCAACGACTACAGTCCTCCGCTCTACCAACTGAGCTAAGGTCGGCTAATATATAATTGTAGTATTTATAATCATAAATATACTATATAAAATTATGACTATAAAGACTCAAGAATGGAAAGCGTAAAAGTTACCAGAGTATCCACCAACACATTATAAAAGCAACTCCAACCTATCACCATAACACCATATTTGATATAAAATCTACACTAAACTTCTCTAACCCATACACCAAACCTTACACCATATTTGGTGTGATGAATAGTGCAATATCATATTTGATGTTGCACTATTCAACACACCAAATATGGTGATGGTATTTTTTTTACAAAAATTATTATATTATATAATTAATAAAATTAAATGTAATATATATTATTAGATATCATAAAAAAATATTATTTTATAAATATTATTTTTTCTCTGGTCACTTATACTAATATTAATTATGTATTCTAAATTTAAATTAAATGTTTGTAAATATTTAATTTATTAAAATTAATTTTTTTAATATTTCATAAAAAATATAATAAAATATTAAATATTTTGACCCAAACAACGATGTAAAAAAAAATTAAAGTTGATAATCATACTTTTTTTTATTAGTGGAACGCAATCGATTTTTTAAAATATTAAGCTATAAGTATTAATTTTAAATATAATAATTATCATATGGAAATATTAATAAATTAAAATATATGTTGATAATTAAACAAATTATGAATAAAAAATAGAATATTTTAAAGAATATTCTCTTTTGGTGTAATATGATGTTGATTAGTTGGAGCTGAAATAGTATTTGGTGCTGAAATTGTACCATTTTAGTGTGAAAACAACACCAAATATGTGATTTGAGTTGTAGATGGTCTAATACATATCACTTTATCAAAAAGTACACAATCTGTATGTTATATACATATTATTTTAACACTTTCATTATCTTACTTTCATTTTAACATTTATATTCATTATTATAAAATTCATATATCACATACATATTATATTAACATCTTCATTCTCTCATATTTATTTTAAAATTCAAAAGTTTTTAAAATAAATTCACATGCACGCGTCAGGTGATATATTATTATCATTATTATTATTTTTTAAAATAAAATGTTAATATTTTTATTTATAAATAATGTATTGTAACACGTTCAATTGCTTAAACGAATTTAATGTGGCGTTGACATTAACGCCAACTTACATTGGTTTCAACATCAAAAAAATTATTATAACACCCATTAAAACAAATATGATTATTGTTTGTTTAAAAAAATGAAAACGAAAATAAATGTAATATTTAATTCATTATTGTTTGTTTAATAAAATAAAAATAAAAATAATATTTAATTCCGTTAATACGATTATAGTTTATTTTAAAAAAATGAAAATGAAATAAATACAATATTTAATTCAGTTAATACGATTATAGTTTATTTTAAAAAAATGAAAATGAAAATAAATATAATATTTAATTCGGTTAATACGATTATTGTTTGTTTAATAAAAATGAAAACGAAAACAAATGCAATATTTAATTCGGTTAATATGATTATAATTTGTTTAATAAAAATGAAATAAAAAACAAATGTAATATTTAATTCGGTTACTACGATTATTATTTATTATTTAAAAAATGGAAACGGAAATAATTGTAATATTTAATTCGGTTAATACTATTATTACTTGTTTAATAAAAATGAAAACGAAAGCAAATGTAATATTTAATTCGGTTATTACGATTATTATTTATTTTTTAAAAAATGGAAACGGAAATAATTGTAATATTTAATTCGGTTAAAAATATTATTATTTGTTTAATAAAAATGAAAACGAAAACAAATACAATCGATTGCTACGATTATTATTTTTTTAGAAAAATATAAACGAAAACAAATATAATATTTAATTCAGTTATTTAAATAAAATGCATTCATTACCCAAAAAAAAAACAACAATAATAATAAATGCTTTTCCTCTACTAATATTGGAATAAATGTTAATCGAAAAAGACCACATTAATCTCTCTGCCAATCAATGTTTGCAGGACAAATTCTTATTCTCAAGTTCTCGAAACAACGATGTTATCCATCCACCTAATCCCCTCCCTCCTATTTTATACCTCTTTTTATCCTCAAGTTCTCGAGACAACGATGTTAGCCATCCACCTAATCCCCTCCCTTCTATTTCATACCTCCCCTGAAGTATAATAATATTTGAATAAATGTTAATGAAGTATAATAATAGTATGTTTAATCATAAATATACTAAACAAAATTACGACTCCTCAAACTATAAAGACTCAAGCATGAAAAGTTACAAGAGTATCCACATTGGTGGATATTATAACACGTACTACTTTATCAAAAAGTATAGAATCTACATGTATACATATTATTTTAACACTTTTATTATCCTACATTCATTTTAACATTTTTATTAATTATTATAAAATTCACATGTCTCATACAAATTATATTAACATTTCCATTTTCTCATATTTATTTTAAAATTTAAAAGTTTTAAAAATAAATTTACTGGTACTTACACGCATAGATGATATATTATTATTATTAAAACTAGTATTTCACCTGTGCGATGCACAGATTATGTCATATATAAAATATGTATAAAAAAATTAGAAAATATG
>JBAMIB010275127.1:0-11721 GCA_037177415.1 Kaempferia rotunda | reverse complement strand
CCGAGTCCGTCGACTCTCTTCCCGCGCAATCCTTCTCGTCCGCTGCGTCTTTCGCTCGACTTCTTGTGTTTCTAAGCTCCTGCACACTTAAACACAAGGGTTAGATCAACACATGACCTAACCTAATTAAGTTGGTCACATCAAAACCATCCTGGGGACCAACAGAAGACTCTGTTGAGAACAAATAGGAGATCAAGTTTTCTAACATTAAGAGTCTTCCACACATAGGAGTCATGAGCAAATAGAGGGAGAAGCAACACATTGGCGAAGAAAATAGAAGAGTGAGCAATTGACAAAAGGGAAGAGAAGGCAGAGAGGAGGAAAGATTAAGATGAGCCAGAGTCTTGGGATCTCTGTGAAGCTTCTCCATAGGAATTTGGAGGTAGTGCATGATCCACTAAGGACATTTGCTAGAACAAAATCAAAAGAAGGAGAAGGATGCTCTTGAGGTCAATTTGGAAGTGGTAAAAGTGGCCTACAGGAGTTACAGTGCTGCCAGCATCCAACAAAGGCGTTGAGTAGCAATATTGACCTCAATGGAGGCAAATGTGGAGAAATGCCGACTTGAATGACAACCAATGATCCAATGCGAAAGAGTTCAGTAGATGGGCTTTAGCTTCAAAGATACGCTGCTTGAAGAAGTCACACAGAAGAAGAGGTGATGGGTTTGTGAATCCTGTGAGCTAGATCTGGTGATCATTTTGATCTGTTCTTGTACTAGTTGGATGAACTGTTTCATATTAAGATCATTCACAAGATCGAGAGCAAGGACATTGTTCCTGGCCTCCGTGCACAATATGAATTTGTGATTGTGCATATGAGAGAGGAAGAAGGGGTTTGTGCAACACTGGAGAGATCATCAGTGCTAATTTGGAAGATTTGTGTGTTCAAATAGGAGTTGTATGAGAGCCCTCCTGAACAATCCGAACAACCCCTATGGGGATTGATTGACAAAATTTGACTGCAAAGAGCACCTAATTGTATGCAGCACTGGAGAGGAGATGGATGGCACATCTTTGGTGTCAATAAAGAGGGCAGAGAGGATTCAGCATAGCATAATGAGGAGAAATAGAAGAGGTGGATTAAGGGAGGAGAGAACAGGTCACGAGATGATGGGAGGTCATTGCCAGTGGCAGTGGTCTCCCCTAACGGAAATATCTCTTTGGAAACTCTACCATAAAGGGTGATAGTCCACGTAGAAATTGGGGGAAAAATATATTGTATCCGTTAATGAGAATCATTACATGAGAATATAGACTATACTCATGTTAAATCCTAAATCTAGAAGTTCTAATGTGAGGCTAAACCCACTGCATGCAATTCGTAATAAACCAAATACCTTTAAGGCTTTAACAAGACTATTGGATCTTTTCTTGTGTGGGCATTCCCAAAATACTCATGCTAAACTTTCATGCATAAGGAGTATCCTTTGATTAGCTGGGTGGAGCAGCAACCTGGGTTGACTGCCTTATGATAAGTAGTAACAGAGTGAGCACGTTTAATCTAAAGGCCACTAAAACCAAGCACATAAGGTAGCAGAATGCTGAGTATTGTCCCATCTTGAGATAATAAAAGGTATGATTTCACAACTTAAGGCACTGGAGATGCTATATTCAACTGGCTATTCATTGTTGAGACTCTGATCAATTGTTTATGACATGGCCTTGATAGCTGGAGAAGAACTCGAGTTTTTAAGAATTATCCATAGGTGCAGCATTTCAAACACGTGTAGGTGTGAGGATTTGATTTCTGTATTGTTTTGTTGTGTCTACCTTAATATTTCAAATCTTCCTCAAGATCCTAAAGATTTTTTGAAGGTAATTGCATTAATTTGGGGGAAATTGAGCCCATCATGTGCCTGTAATTATATGGACTACTGAAATGGTTGTTGGTACATTGGTTCCTTTGATATCGTGCAGGTACTGCAATTGGGGTTCTGCAACAAGTCATGGAGCTAGATATCATACAGGATGCTTTTGATCGAGTTTCTAAGAAACAGAAGCTTTCGTCTTCTAAGACCCAGGAACTAATCAACCAAATTGAGCAAGAGATTGAACAGGCAACAATGAAGATGCAGTCAATTGAGAACGCTGCTAGTTACTATGACCAAAAACAAATACTGGCGGATCTGAAGAATAAACTCACTGAAATTGCCCCAGTGAACCAACTGGAAGCTCTCCAAAAGGATCTGAACGCTGCACTTGGCAAATATGTCAAAGTGATTGAGAAGAGTTTCAATCCAGACATATCAAAGGCATATCGAAATGTTAACTTTGATCTGCATATAATAAATCAGATTATTGCAAGCCACTTCTATAGGCAGGGATTATTTGATCTGGGAGACTGCTTTATAAGCGAGGCAAACACGCCAGAAGCCGTAGCCCTGAAAACTCCTTTCCTTGAAATGTATGGAATACTGGAGGCTATGAAGTGCAGAAACCTTGAACCTGCACTTAATTGGGCTTCCAGCCACAGTGAATGGCTAATGCAGAATGGGTCAAATCTTGAACTGAAGCTCCACCAGCTGCAATTTGTGGAAATACTGCAGAATGATTGTGTACAGAATGCACTCCGTTACGTTCGGAAACATTTGGCTCCTAATGCGCTGGCGCACACAGTTGAGATTCCAAAGCTGATGGGTTGCTTATTATGGTCTGGGAAACTCCACAAATCCCCTTATGCAGATCTTTTGTCCCCAAACCATTGGGAGAAACTGACCGACGAATTCATGCAGCAATTCTGCTGTCACGTGGGTCAGTCATACCAAAGCCCGCTCAGTGTGGCGATTGCCGCAGGTGTCCAAGGACTGCCGACACTTCTGAAGCTTGAAAGTGTGATGGCAGTCAAGAAACAGGAGTGGCAAGCAATGAAGCAGCTCCCAGTTCCCATCGACCTTGGCAAAGAATTTCAGTTCCACTCCATCTTCGTTTGTCCAGTGCTAAGGGAGCAAGGGAGTGACGAAAACCCTCCAATGCTGATGCCCTGCGGCCATGTTCTCTCCAAGCAATCAATAGTGAAGCTCTCTAAGAGCAGCACGCGGGCTTTCAAATGCCCGTATTGCCCACTGGAAGCAAGTGTGGCTCAATGTAGGCAACTTCACTTCTAGTGCCGCAGCTGCGTCGTCGCATCGCCAGCATAGCCTGTTGTACCATCATCGTTCAATCATCAGTGTTTTGTTAATCTTTTCTACCCCTTCTTTCTCATGCTCAGCTGTGCTATCAAATATTCCGGAGATTGAAACATGGAACTTCTCTATCTTTGGCTGAATGTTAATGTGTATTCAATTGTTTCGGAACCAGGATGCCATCGCTATCCTGTGCTTCTGGTTGTTGGTATGTACATGCACATCATGTTCATCTTGTACAGTTCGATTCACTTGAGTTGCCTTCGAGTTCGAATTGTTCGGTTTGACTTGACTTGTTTTTATAATTCAACTCTCCTCACTGCCTTTTTAAAAAGATGAAATGCAATTTTTTTAATTAAAAGACTGGTCAATTTCGATAGGCCTGGAATTTTACCGGTTCGATTGAAATTCACGAACCGGAGGAAAATAACCGGGTCTACAACCTCTAGCAACTGAAACCCACACCGACTCTTCTGGATATCTACTTGCCCTTCCGGTCGAATCCTCTCCCTCTCCGGCCTGCGGCGGCGTCCGAGGGACGACACCGCCTATCGAGATCCGGCGTGACGCTCCGACACTTCCTCTGCCCTGATCGGTAACGTCTCCGCTTCATCTCGTCTTTCCCGTTTTTTTTTGTCCCCGTTCGATGTTCGCACTTGTCTGATCGCCCAAAACGGCGCGGACCAATCGAAAATAAAATCCTAGGTTTTCGACTTCGGTCGTTCTTTACCACCCTTTTCTCTTTTCGTTGCTTTCTCAAGGTGACTTTACATTTAGTTTGATTACTCCTAGGGTTTCCAATGGAACCGACTTGTTAAAAATCGATCTTTGTTTGCCCTTTTCTGATGGATCGCTTTCTCAATTGTGGTTTTCTGATGCTTTGTTGGAAGAACTCGATATATTTTCACCCGAGTCCACTACGATTGGATTTGAGAAAGGGCTTTTGGAGCATCGTCCTTGGTTCGTGGTTGTTTTTTCCAAGTTATCTCTTCTTTCATGAATGACTAGAGTATAGGTTTTGTTATTTCACAATAAAAGGCATTTCTTTCATCTTTTTTTGTCGCCTCCAAGACTTGTTTGCAGCAGGTCTCCATCGGTGAGTCATTTGCCATTGTACCGGTAAGGTGGCAAATGGAAGGGTCTGAATCTAACAGGATTCGAAGCAAAAGAGATGTTGAGGAAAATGTAGAGGCTAGGATCAAGGAAGATTATGATGACCGGGAAGGTGCAGATAAGAAGAAGCACAAATCTGGCAAGTCAAGAAAACATGCGGATGCAGAGGAAGTTGATGAACAAGACAGTGGCAGGAGGAAGGCTTCTGATGACAGGAATGAGTCCAAGAAGAGGTCTGGTACCTCGAGTGGCATCGGAAGTGGTGATGAGGATGATTATTCAGTTAGAAAGGATCCCCGCTCAAAGATCCCACGGAAAGATGTGGATGAGAGAATTGATAGGCGACCTAGTGATAGCTACAGAGACAGGGAACCGGACAACAACAGAAAGAGGAGAGATGATGGATATGAGTGGGATTCCTCAAGGAAACCAAGTTCCAAAGCTTCTGTACATGATAACCCTGATAATAAAAGCAGAAATAAAGCAGAAAGTTCATATGATGATGAAAATGAGAAGTTGCATGAAAAAGACTCCAGATATCCTGAGAGGAAGGACAGCGATAAGGAAAAAAAAGATCAAGTTCAGAATGAACATGAAAGAAACACCTATCGTAGGAGATGGGATGAAGTAGAGGTGGCCACAAAGAGAGCAGATGAAGGCAGTCATACTGACAGATCTGATTCAAGACTCAGGAAAGCTTCAGATTCTAATAAGCATGATCTTCAAGTGGACATTGAGACAGACTTCAGAAATGATTCTGGAGAGGCTAAAAGCAAGGTTCTGGATTCAATTGGTGACAAGGGTAGTAGGTCAAGCAACAGAGATGACAGGAAGGATGGTAGTGAAAGGGGCAGGAATTGGAACAGATTGGAAGTGCAAGATGAGGAAAATAGGGTGACTGGTGGTCCTCATGAAAGTAGATCAAATGCAGTCAGAGATGATAGGCAAATAAAGGTAAGTGACAGAGCTGCTGGGCCAACAGAAGATGTTGAACAAGGTTCCCATAGATACAGTTCAAAGCAGCATAGTGAGAAAGGCGACAAGCAAAGGCAAGAAAGAGATTTTGATCATGGTAATCGTGATGAAGTTGTAACTTGGGAGAAAGCGGCCAACATGGATGAAGACAATCGTTCTCAGATGCGGGGTACAAGTACAAAGAATGCTGACCGTTATAAACAGTCTCGTAGTCCTGAGAGGACAGGAAGACACTACAGAGAGTATGAAGAGCATGACCGAGGATTTTCAGATTCAGACAATGAAAAGAGCATTAGTATTAAAGGATCCTTGACTGACAGGAATAGGGAGAGGGAAGTTTTTAAAGATCACTGGAAGAGAATTCAAGGTAGGCAAGATCCAATAGATGGTGATGATCTTGGTCAGGCGAAGGAATGGGAAATCCATAGCCATGAACAGGAAAGGTTTGGTAGTGAGAACATTCAAATTAGATCTGGTTACAGAAAGGATAATCGGACTAGGTCTGAAGGCGCAAGAGGTTCATCGACATTTAGCAATAGAAATGAAAACTCTGATTCAATTGAAATCAGGCCAAATAGGAATTTAGATTTTGGAAAGGATGATTCACTTTCAACCTTCCCTGGAAGGAAAGCTGAAGTGGGCTCACAGCAGGATTTTGCTTCAGGAGGTAGTGATGAGGAATGGGGTTATCTAGCTGAGGATAAAGGAAAAACTGCATCGGCTTATGGGGATGATTCACAGGAAAGATTCCTGGATGATGGCTCACCTGTAGAACAAAGTTCTGGAAGAAATTCTTTTGATTCACAGACTGGAAAAGGATGGAACCATAAAGCATCTATGAACACCAGTCGTGCAGGTGCAGGGCATAGTTCTAGTGATAATATTCAATCTTATGGGAACAGCCAGGTAACAGGCCCTTTTAATAGAGGTCTTCAACAAGGACCTAAAGGTGGTAAATCAGCAAGAGGAGGAAGAGGAAGATTAAATGGGAGGGATTCTCAACGTGTTGGACCTCCATCTTCTATGATGGGTCCTCCCTTTGCTCCCCTCGGCATGCCACCTGGTCCAATGCAGCCAATTGGATCAAACATGACTGCGCCTCCACCCATTGGACCTGGTGTTATCATCCCTCCATTTCCTTCACCACTTGTTTGGCCAGGAGCTAGAGGTGTTGATATGAATATGTTGGCTCCTCCACCCAACCTTCCTCATATACCTTCCCTTGGCCCAGCCCGACCTAGGTTTCCTTCCAACATGGGAATTGGTCCTGGTCACTCAATGTACTTCAACCAACCTGGCACTATAAGGGGTGTTCCACCTAATATATCGGCTCCAGGATTCAATACAGCAGGACCAGCTAGCCATGATATGCAGCATGATAAAGCTCCAGGAGGTTGGGCTCCTGCAAGAACTAGTGGACCATCTGGTAAAGCTCCCTCAAGAGGGGAACAAAATGACTACTCTCAGAATTTCGTTGACACTGGTATGAGACCCCAGAATTTCATCAGGGAGCTCGAGCTTACTAGTGTTGTTGAGGACTATCCAAAGTTGAGAGAACTTATTCAGCGAAAAGATGAGATTGTCGCTAAGTCAGCTTCAGCACCTATGTATTATAAGTGTGATTTACGTGAACATGTACTTTCTCCTGAATTCTTTGGGACCAAATTTGATGTTATTCTTGTGGATCCCCCTTGGGAGGAGTATGTTCATCGAGCTCCTGGTATTACTGACCACCTGGAGTACTGGACTTTTGAGCAGATACGCGATCTCAAGATCGAGGTATGTGTAGGTCTTCTTTGAATTTCTAATCATCTTTGAGGTGTATTGTTTTTGAGATGCTATGCTGCAAGTTGGCCATTCATTCAGTGAAGGATGGGTCTGCCATTTAAGCACATTTTACTGTCTTATGCAGGCAATAGCTGACACACCATCATTTATCTTCTTGTGGGTCGGTGATGGTGTGGGGCTGGAACAGGGTCGTCAATGTCTAAAAAAGGTATGTTATGCTTCTTATGTTTCAGTTTATTTATCTTCTCTTGATTTAGTTTGTCGTTCTCACATGCTTTGCATGTAATATTCTCTAAACATCACAGGTAGCTTCTCCGCACTTCTGTTTCTATATATATATATATATATATTTTAATGCTTTTTGCTACTATATCTGTTATCTCTGTTCCTAGACTTGTATACCTTTACTATATCTGTTTTATAGTGGGGTTTTAGAAGGTGTGAGGACATTTGTTGGGTGAAGACAAACAAAAAAAATGCCACTCCAGGTCTGAGGCATGATTCTCACACACTGTTTCAGCATTCAAAGGTTGGTTCCTTTCCTTCCCCATTATATTCTTATGCTTCTTCATGCCTGCTCGTCTATCTTTTTGTTTTACTTTTCTGTTTCTTTTAACATTGACAGGAACACTGCTTGATGGGCATAAAAGGAACTGTTCGACGTAGCACTGATGGACATATCATCCATGCCAATATTGACACAGATGTTATAATCGCTGAGGCACCAAGTGATGGTTAGTTTAGTGTGCTGAATGTGCTACTTTTTTTACATGACCTCTTTACTAATAGGATCCTTATCTACTCTATAGTAGTTAAATGCCTCTTTGCTATTAGTGCCCTTTTCGCACCAACCACCAGGACCTTATGTAGCTTTAATATTATATTCACTGTCACTAAACTTGTAAAATAGATTTTTTCCCCAGTGGCTAGATGTGCTTCATTTTGGCATTTCTTGTTTATTTTTAGATAAATCTCTAGCACCATAACTTATTCATCAACCTGCCATCCTTTAGTTCCCTTAGTTAAACATATTAGTTCACAGAAGGCATGATGGCTGTTGCACTTTTTCCCATCAATTTAATTCAATTAAAAAAAGTATTTGGTGTGTTTGATTTACAGTTAGCTTGTCCACTTGCACTAAATCTTCCTTTTCTTCTTCTCCTCCTTTTGTCATCTTCAGCTGGATCTACCAAAAAGCCAGATGATATGTATAGAATTATTGAGCATTTTGCACTTGGACGAAGGAGGCTTGAACTCTTTGGTGAGGACCACAATATTCGTTCTGGCTGGCTAACTGTAGGCAAAGGATTATCTTCCTCTAATTTCAATGCTGAGGTACTCGTTCCTTGCAATACGTTAGAATGTTTTTCAAAGATTCTTTATGGTAGTAACGTTTGATTCTTACTCTTTGTGACTGTCCTAATTGCTTGTTGATTGGCAGACCTATATTCGAAATTTCAATGACAAGGATGGGAAGGTTTGGCAGGGCGGTGGAGGGCGAAACCCACCACCTGATGCTCCTCATCTTGTGTTGACTACGCCTGAGATTGAAAGTTTGAGGCCAAAATCGCCACCTCAGAAGAACCAACAACAATCAGCACCAATAGTAAGTTCTGGCAACAGGATGCCTTAAGGAAACTCTCCACAGAACCCCATGAATCCATCTTTTCATGGGATGATGAATGCTGATCTGCCTGGCTCTGAACCTGCAACTCCAGCTCCTTGGTCTTCCTCCCCAATGGTTGGATTCAGAGGACCTGATGGCGAACTCGTGGGCATGGATGGTTATGATGGATATGGGTTCAATGCCTCCTTTCCTCAACCATTTGGAGATCATATAGACATTGATCCTCGTAGATCGATTAATTTTTTGTAACAAGGAACATTAGCTGTGGAGAACTCCCTTATTTTCGTTTATTTCATATGGCACGAGCGGAATTGTTAAGTGGCCTTTTGTCTGCTATCGTCATTCTTTAATTGCAATTGTTTCCTTGCTGCTGCAGTCTTGCAAGGGCATCTTTGTTGCTTTTATTTAATTTAATTTTGTTGACTGTATTTGTATTTCATCCAGGTGATTATTTCCCAAGTGCCTCGTAAAAAGATCATGCGTCTTGAAGAAAAGATTGATCAATTCTTGTTTTATACTTTCTGGCTGACAAGTTCGGCTGTGCTAAATATGACAATTGTAGTCGTGCCACTATTTTAAGTGCAGGCCTATGACTTGTTTGCAATCGTGGAGCAGTAATTAATCATGGATATTGTTTCATTCTTTCTTTCTAAATCTTTGTACTTATTTGCAGTTTCTACCATAGTAGTTGAATCCTCCTGCCACTAGTGTCTGAACTTTTCACCTTGGTGGATTTAAAGATAGGTTGGTAAATTATGCAGGGAGGTGCTTGCAATTCCTACCTTTAAGCCCTTAAGATGCTCAAGTGTGGCCGGTATTATCAGTAAGCAAAGCTCATGTGTGGTGCTCAAGTGGTAGCTCCTTTTCCTGGTGAGCATTAATTATTCTTTGGTATTAAAAAGAGACCCATTTATGCTCTTTAAGTAGGCATTTTCATCCAAAATATTGTTTGAATTGTCAGACTACTCATTTGTTAAATGTTCTTATTTCCTTGACAATTCAGCTATGCAACTTATCAATGGGTGATGCTTAAGCAATATGGATAACATGATATGAAAATTAGTATCTTCTCTTAATTTAACTGGGATTATCTCACTACGCATACCGTATATGTTTCCCACATAGGTGAGACATCGTTGCTGTTTGTTTATTATTATTTCACTTCCACAAGACTAAGTGAATTCGAAGTTCTCCTCTATTTCCTAGCTAGTAAGCAACTGGAGCTTCATTTCCCCCTCCCTTATTTGTATGCTTTTAGCTTTGAAAGTATGGCCTATTTGCAGGAAATGGTAGAGCTAGAGCTTTGTTCAAGGTGCGTGATGTTACTGCCAATCTTTAACATATATTTCATTTCTGTGCACAAATCATTGCATTTGCTGTTTATTTTGAATTTGGATATCTACACTCTGGAAACTATAATTAATTTTCGTTCTTCAATTTTAACTGATGAGCAATTTCAACTTCCTGCACCAATACCAGAGACTGGAATGGCTAGGCCATGATGGTTCTGCTTGCCTGGTGAATCCTTTAGGCGTATGAATCATTAAAAAAAAAATGATGCGTGTACTTGGTGAAGCATCCGTAGGTAAGTGTTTCAAACTCTACATATCTTTGATTTGCTTAATTAATGTTGTTCTCTTGCTTTGTTGGGGTGAAACCGTCACTGACGTCACAATGACTTGCTCATGTTGGTCGTCAATCTGTGATTTGTAAGTTTTATACGGGCGGAGAGATCTTGAAAGACTTCCTCCATCGTTGAGTAACATATAAGTTTGATCGAGATTGAGTCGAGAATGCGAAGCTGATACTTGCATGCTTTAAAAATGTTAAATCCGTGAACTTGGGATGATTGATTTAGTCTCACAAAATTTTTTGATTGTGTATTCTATTCGGAGGAAAAATTCTTAAAATGTTGAACTATGTAACGTAGAATCTGGGGGTGACCAATTTAGTCGTACAGAAATTTTCAACCGGTTACTAGGGTAAATCAGTAAGCGCTTGTGGCATGTAACCCAAAAGCCTACCAATCTATGGTTGTGCATCTCATTTGAAGAAAAAACTCTAAATGAATTATAGTTAAGAATTAAATCATAAATATCTTGACAATTTGGTACTCTTCCGTAGCTGAGCAGGTTGAAGGAGCAAGATCATGCTAGATCATCTTTTTAAGTGACGTAGATATTTATTGGATTGAACTAATGGGAGGCCAAGCAGCTTGAAGAGAGGAGAATTATTTCCCATCGAAGTTGAGAGATTAGCCAACGAGGTATTGTTGGTGCATATAATTCATAATGAAATTGATACTGGATTGTAGTAGGCAAATATCAGTTTTGATCTACGAACAATTCAATGTCAACAAACAATGTTAAAAGGCTCTCCACCTTTAAATTTCATCTCAAATTTTATAAACTCATTGTTCATGTTGTGCTTAGTTTTTTTTAAAGCATAAGCTATTCGGCCCTTCAAATCAACTACTCTTGAGGATGACCAATCAAACTTTATAAAAGTTTAGCTGGTCTAGTAGCCTAACATTCTAGATTTGTCATTGCATTAGAAGAAAATGTCTTACAATGTATCGTAATTAGGAATCGAATCAAAAGTGCTCGGAAGACCATATGCACCCTACATAACCAGGAGCCACTATCTTTAAATATTATCATCAATAGATGGGAAAAAAATCATTACAAAAATAATTATAGTAATTATTTATTTATTTTAATAATTTCGGTATTTAACTTTTTGAACATCAAACTAACTAATTCTAGAGGTGATTGGTCTAGTATCATGAAAGTTTTCCACCGACCACCAAGATAAATCGAGAAATGTTCGTGGATGCCCCATCCAAGTGGGTAGCATTTTTTAGGTTTGTCGTCCTACTAGAGGAAATTCCTACGGAGCACCGTATTTGGGATTCGGACCTTAGATATCTGATTAACCGTTTGGAGAGTCTAACCGCTACACCATAGTCTCAAGTTTATAGTGTAAGGACCGATTGACCTAGAGGGGGGTGAATAGCTTCTTCAACTTCTTGATTTGCAATGGAATAAAAAAGAGCAAATCCTAACACTTTGATTTATTTGGTATCCACCTCAAG
>JBAMIB010274806.1:0-11725 GCA_037177415.1 Kaempferia rotunda | reverse complement strand
CAAATACAACAATAACCTAACTTAAACATTTGCTCAAATATCAAAACCTATCACACCTAAATTGCTCCAATAATAAACAGGACTTTAACACCTGTTAAGTACCCTGCACCTGCAAACTTGACACAAATGGTTAGATCACAACTAACATAACTTTAACTTTAATCTTATTTCAAAATTCTGGGTTACATGTTGTGTACCCAACACCAACAAAATAGTGAGAATAGTAGCTTCATTAGTTGTTGTCTAGAGATAGTTTTTCCAAGTTCTCTAGAAGAAAGGGGATTCCCTAAACCCTAAATCCCTCCCGACATCTTCCTTCCACTCCATCCCAGTAGAGGAAAGGGGATTCCCTTCCTCCGACCACCTCATCTCCTCCACGGATCACACACACACCATCGTCTCTCTCACTAATTGAACTCCACTTCATCTCCATCTTAATCACGCCACCACTAGAGAGGAAAGGGGATTCCGTTCCTCATCATTAGACACCATCATCAACCACATACATGAGCTTTTCCTCAACCATCGGCCCATCTTCACCTTCTACAGTGAGTTAAAGCACCGAGTTGGGAGTTTTATGATTCAAGGCTTCCTCTAATACGAATTCGCAAGTCCCTTCATCTCCGAACAGTAGCCCCTCCATCCAGACAACCACTCCTTCTCCATCGACAACTGTCATCCATCATCAAGCCATCTTCGATGTGTTGGTTTGCTGTACTTGGTTGTTGGTTAATTGTAATATATTTGAATTCCATGCTTAAGATTTCATAGCGGAAAAAGGTAATTCGCTCACCCCATTGTCTCCACCAGCCTGTCTCCAGACCAACAAAATAGAAGTAAATTATGAGGGGCTACTCGCCTTGAACAATTAAATAGTGCATGGGGAGGACAAACGCCTTGGCTACTAACTGGAATTTGACCCGTAAACCTCATGGTGGCAACACCACCATACGCTAGCCAACTGTCCATCCTTAGGGAACCGACATTTATGCATTTAGTTTTAATTGATTGATGCTTGCAACATGTTTGATTTAATTTCCCAATCACTTGTACTACTTTAGTTGATTCATTTAAGTTTATTTAACTTCTTGCAATGTTTTGTATTGTTGGATCTTACTAATGGTTGCTATTTGCTTTGGTTGGAATGTACGTAGTTTAGCTTAGATTAATATGTCTTGCTTACGTTTCCATGAAATCCTTTGTGATGTAGTTCTTTATGTTTGTCATTATAACCTTCGCGGTTGTAATTTAGTGTGTTCACATTCATATTAGTTTCATTGCTTTTCCATTCTCTGTTCTTAGCATTTACATCAAAACCAAACCCCATTTTTTAACATCAAAAACTCATAACCCCTATTCATTAATCATTGATCCTAAGTTTATCACTCGTCGACTACATTCCTTGTAAGAGACGAACCGAGTTATACCTATACTATATTAGTGTCGACGAGTTCAGTAATTTGTTTGATATAGTAGTGTGACACAAAATGGTCTTATAAGTTGTTGCCCACAGATAGTAACTATCTATATACTATAATTGCCCACGAGCCCCTATCATGGTAGCATGTTGTTGCCCGTATTCAGTAGTTGATTATGTGCAGAATCTAATGTATTATATGTATTCTCTATCATTTTGTTAGTATTAGCCCTACGGGCTAATTATGAGATAATTGAAAAAGGACCTATTGTGTAACGTTCCTAATCTACTTTTAAACAAATAATGCCAAATTTTTTTATAGCATAAATAGATAATCCAACCTAGTCATCAAGTCATAAAACATCTAGTAGTTCATAATGTAAATCTTAGAACTTAATCTTTTAGTACAGAAATTCAAATTAAAGTGGAAACATAAATTAGAAGGTCTTCGAGTTGTACTGCCAACGTTCCGAGATTGCTAACTTGTCATAACCTCCTGTCTCATTTGTCTCACATCCTGCATCAATCAGATCTATTGAGTCTAAAGACTCAATACATTCAAATCATGCTAGCAAGTAGTAAATCTATAAACTCATGAGCTAAAGTAAATCATACTGATAACAAATTTAGCTTAAAGACTTACAGGACATAAATATAGGCATAAACATTACTATTAATAAATTTATATTAAATTCTTGCATGATATAATCATAACATTTATTAACTTAAACGTATGACTGACATAAACATTTCTCAACTTAAATGCTTGCATGACATGAACATAACTAATTCTTAGTTTAAATACTTGTATGACATAAACATTAAGTAAATCATATTACTAATGAGTTTAACATAAATGTGACATGACATAGCGGATCAATTCAGTACATATTCTTTAATATATACTCATGTGTTAACTTGATATATAATATCCATGACTTGCGAGATTAAATCATTAGTTAAACTACATGCTAGTCTTGATCCACTAATATTGCGCTGGTGTATTAATACTTGAATAAGAATGATTGAGTAGTATTTTATATATATCTATAGTCTCAATCAATTTAAATAATTGATATGTTATAGAATATAACCTACTATTGTAGGACATTATTATATTTATTCATATTTACACTGTTATCAAGTAAATATAATAAACGTAAAATATTATCTATTATTAAAATATGATATAAACTTCTCTTATCAATTATCTCATAATTAACTCTTAGGACTAACACTCCAAGAAAAAAAAAGGTTAAGTTGTTCTCTTAGATTTGGTTGAAGAGGGGGTGAATTGGTCGAGTGGAAGCTGATTTGAGGATATGAGGATGATTAAGTGTGAGAGTGAATTAGGTTGGGTTTAAGGAGATGTTCTCAAAATAAGTGATATTTTCTAACATTTAATGGGTAATACATGCATTTTTTCTGCCTGTGGAAATTTATCTAATAGCATGTTTGAAAAGGTATGGAATTGAATTCCTTCCTGATTTGGAATTCAATTCCACTCTTTGGAGCAACTCTTCAGGGTAGAATTGCTAAGGAATTGGAATTGAATTTCATCCAAAGCCTTCAAAGTAAATTAGACCTAAAGAGATCTGATTTGACATAAGAATTCATTGAAAAGCTAAAATTACTAAATAACCCTCCATGCACATATTATGTTTTATTGATAAAGGGTAAAATGGTAAAAATATAAGAATTGATTTCAATTCTGATAAATTCCAAATCAAGGAATTCAATTCAATTCTGCTATTTACTAATTCATTCCAAACATAAAAATTAAATTAAATTCCGGATGGAATTCAATTTTTGATGGAATTTAATTTAATTCCATTACTCAAATACTTTCCAAACATGGTGTAAGAGTTAGGATAACAGTGATTTAATATTGAGGGAAACATCGAGACTTTAAAAATGCAAGTGGAGGATTAATATTAACTAAAAATAAAACCAAACAAATTACCCTCAAATCCAACAATTGAATTGGTTATGGCCAGGCCGGCCCAACTCTGGGAGGGCGGCCCAATTCGCGTTGCAGACCTTTTATTTCCCGTGGTTTGGTTCCGCCGTAGCTGATAACGCATAGAGGCGTGGCTGGAAGCTTGCAGGCATCAGGCAACGAAGAGGCGATCGATCCTGGTGATTGATTGATTGATCCGTCGCCGGCAGATTTGAGGATGGCGTCTACGTTTGTGAAATGGCTCATTGACCCCCGCCGTAACTGGTTCGCGGCCCAGCACTACAAAGCCCTCTCCAAACGCCTCAAGAGATATGGTGATCTCGTCATTCCTTCCTCCCCATGCGGCTCCTGCTCTTGGATTATTCGATTTTTCTTATAATTTCTTCTGAAGACAACAAATAAATCTTCTGTTTTAGGGCTGAGATACGAGGATCTGTATGATCCCCTGTACGATCTGGACATTAAGGAGGCTCTCAACAGGCTGCCGCGCGAAGTGGTGGACGCCAGGAACCAACGCCTTAAGCGCGCCATAGATCTGTCCATGAAACACGAGTACCTTCCCGAGGATTTACAGGTTTTGGCTTGCTTTCTCTCTTGTTTTGTTTTTGTGGTTCGGAAATGATTCTTGATTTTAAGGAAGTATTGCCTCATTGATTGGTTGGAAGATTTTTTTTACTTTGCTGCAATTTGATATTTGGTTTAATTGAATGCCCAACAGATTAATCTCTATTAAAATATTCATGCTTGTGTTGCTTTGCTTAGCAGAATCACAATTTTGGTTGGTTACTAAAAATGTTATCTACTTCTCAGGGTTTGACATATCTAGCCTGGCCTTTCCGCTAGCTAATAGGATCATTTAGCATCTAAATATCATAAAAATAAATCTAAATCATTTATAATGTCATCACAACCTAACAAATAAATTATATCCTGAAATTATAATAATTAACTCATAAATCTTGCATGTTTTTCTCTATGTTGCTTTTGTGCGGTATTGGTTTGTGTTTTATTTATATTATTGGGACGCCATTACCTATTTAACTATGGATGAAAAGTTAACAGAAATAATTGTAATAGAGAATCAATAATACTAGAGGTTTGTTATGATGCCCAACAGTATAAGATCTAATTGTAAAAGGTGGATAAATTTGTTAAAATGTTGGAAGTTATATGATGTTGTTCATAACGAATCCCTGTCTTGCAATCATTTGACTGATTTATTGTCTTGGTCATCCACATTTACCATAAAAGGCCATCCTATTACTTTCTTTAGAGTTTCTTGCAAATATGTGATTTACTATTGTTATTATTTTTTTGTGATAACAAAACATTTGATTGTTTGAATTTTCAATCCATCACATTCTATAGCACTTCAATGTTTCAACTCTCCTTACTAGTTTGTAGAGTTGTCCACAGTATTAACAATCTTTTGTAATAGCAGTAACAGAAGCTCAATGTAATAATTATCAGTTATGACTTAATATGAATGATTCTAAGATATTTTGGATAAATGTTTCTATTCTCATGTCATGTTAGAAGATATCCTTTTCTTCTGGTATGGTTGTACAGTATAATATTTATCACCATAATTTATTTTTGCAGTAATTGCCCTGAGTAAGTGAAGTTTTTATTTATTTAACTTTCCTCCTAGCTATTAAATAACTGAAAATGTGTACTTTCACCCATATCTTATAGAATTGGCAAGTGTCCTCTGTCATGGAGTCATGTATCTTTACTTTGGATGTAGTAAAACATTTCATCTTTCCCCCTTATAGTTTAACACAACTTTAACATCTTCACCTTACAGGCATTGCAGACACCATTTAGAAGCTATCTCGGAGATATGCTTGATCTTGTAAGTGTTTCTTTTAACATACATTGGATGCACTTTGTTCTAAATCTGTAAATATAGTTTTGTATCTCTGTCAATCGTGAGAGAATTCCATTACTGTATTATGATCTTCTCTAAATTGAATGTGAAATCTTAATAATCAATATCATCTTTGGTAAAATAATCTTGGAAATTTTATCTTTTCTAAAGTTATTTTGTCTATTCATTTAGTTGACACATTGTTTTAAATGCTTTGTCTCAATTTAATAATAACAATGTATAATTCTGCAGACATTGTGAAGATAAATTCATTAATGTTGATTGAAACATTCTTTGATAAGTCTTGTAAAAATGTAGCTTTTATTGATACAGCCATAAGGTTGATCTCTTATACTTGACTCTTTAGATGCCCCTCCCTTCTACTCATGCGGGCCGACATTTTGAGTGGACACCCAAATATTCCTAGTGATCACAAATTGATATTTTTGGAAATAATCATGTTGGACACCATGATCAACACCCAAATGGACACTTGATGCTCCTATTGATCACTTGAAATTTTTTAGAAATAGCCATGTTGGTCAACATGGATCCACGCCTGTGTTTGATTTTCATACCTGAAGTAACATAGTGGTACATCAGAATATATATTCAATGTTAAAGCAGCCTCGCTCCTTGTTGATGTTATGCATATATCAGACTATTTTAGTTTGAATTTCTGTATTAATTTTAAAAATTAGATATACTTGAGCTCATATTCCAATTGGATTCCCAATGCTTCAGCTTCAGGTGATGACATTGAACGTTTATTCCCTGCATTGTTATATTTACCTGTCAGATTATGACCATAGATTTCAATGCCTCTTGTACCCTCATATTCCTCCATAAAATCAAATGGCAACTATAGTTTATTTGGCGATGTCTATGTTCACACAACCCAATCTTGATTTTGCATTTAATACCGAAGTAATTTTATTTATTACATGACTTATGCTATTACTATTTGGATAGATATTGATTTATCATTATATGCTAGGGGTGTTGGTATAATGTTTATTTATTAGATGAATGTGTATTCCATTACCTAGAAAAAAAATACTAGATTTTACTTATTCCATTACCACATGGATGATGTTGAACTGATTTATGTTGATCTATTATATTACACAATATTTAACACTTTCGTAGTGACATTATGAATTAAATTGAATGGAATATTCTCATTTAAATTTAAATTTGGTGTTTTGATTGTAACCCAAAAATAGAAATATTATTTGGGGGCCATTTGAAATTAGGTTAATCATTTAACCTTTTGCGTATCTAAATGTTGGGTTATGACTCGAGCTCTCTAATCGAAGATGAGAGTTGCAAAGAGGTGGATGTTAAGGTTGATGCGCTAACATATGGGGATGAACAAAATAAAAAATGAGAACATTAGAGAGAAAGTCAGGGTTGCACTTATTGAGTGAAAACTTTGAGAGACACATTTAAGATAGTACCAACATATACTTAGATGTCTAATAAATATTTCGTTAGACAATGTGAAACTATGACAAATATGCACATTAAATAAGAAAGAGGAAGATCAAAGAAGACTTGGTTAGCAATGATAAAATATCATAAAAATTTATTTAAATATTGATGTATAGTAGAGGATAACACTCAATGGCGTATGAAGACCTATGTAGTTGACCCTGCTTAATGAGATAGGCCTTGTTGATGGTGTAATAGTAGTAGACGTAATAAGGTAAATGTTAAGATAGGAGATGACAAATTATCTATCATTAAGGCTCTGTTTATTTGGGAGGACGGAAATAAAAACCGTGGAAAGATCTCCACATTAGGAAACTTTCCCCTATTTACTTCAAAAAAAGGATGAATTATTTTCGTTTATTTTATTTACTAGATGTTCAGATAGAATTATGAATCCGTCCGCGGATCAATTTTTGATATTTTTTATCCATTTGGCCAGTAAGCAATTCCCTCCCAACTCTCTCCAACCCAACTTGCAAGCATGACAACAAATGACGACACATCTCCACCGCGGTTAGTGGCTCCGTGCATGCGAGACGGCGACCTTACATGGTCGAGACCTTGCAAGCACGAGGTTGCCTCGCACGACTGCGTATGCAAGAGGTTCGTCCTCTATTTTCTTCTTCCCTCCGTTTTTGTTTTCCTCTTTCCTTTTTTCCTTTCCCACTCTCACATATTCTTTTCTTTTGTCTTTCCTTTCTTGTACCATTCCCTATGGAATTTTTTCCATAGTCAATTCTTTTCCTTCCCCTTCCATCTTTAAGAGTAAGCAGAGAGTAGACGTTTTAAGTATCTAGGATTCTTTTTAAAAAAAGGTTGGATGAATTGATAGAGATGTGTCTACAAAGGACATAAGAAATAGAGGAGGGCATCACATATTTTTTGTGATTGTAAGATACCTTTAAAACTTGAAGGGAAGTTTTAGAAAACAGTGGTTAGACTTGTTGTATCATATGGAGGGAGGGCATCAGCAGTTGAGTGTCACAAAGATGAGGAGGTTACGGTGGGCATACAAGGATGGACGAATAAGAAATGAAAACATTAGAGAAAAAGTCGTGATTGCACTCTGGTGCGAAATTTTTGAGAGATATGTTTAAGATGGTATGAACATGTACTTTGACAACAATTAGGCAATGTGAGACCATAACAAATACGCATATTAATGGAGAAAGAGGAGACTAAAAAAGGCTTGGTTAGAATAAGATAAAATTTATTTAAATATAGATGAAGATTTAATAGAGCATCAAGTCTAATGGCTTGGATATATATGCCTGAATTTTTAACCCTGGAGAAGTATGTAAATAACTTATTTTCCTTTACATATTTGTAGTCATTAAAACTATGTAGGAAAATCTTTTCTTGCTGTCAATTGTATCATAACATCAATAAGACACTAAAGTTTTAGGTATAAAAGTTTGTCTTTGCTGTGAAAGGTATCTTTATTTGAGCCGAAGGGGACAGCAATATAGGGCTCCAATCTTGGTTTAAAATATGAGAACTAGATTTTTAGTGTCACATTGGAATGGTTCCCGCACTGACTTGTGTCTACACATGGTGTAGGCGAGCATAATTTTACCGTGTTAACTGTGTTGGCTTGAAACAAATGGACACGTAGGAGAGGTATAAGAAGAGGGAAAGAGGAAATAGAAGAATAGTAGGGAGAAATAGAAACATACCTATTGTCAAGACGATAAGTGTTACTTAAGGAAATAGTCTATAGGAATGCATCAAAACAGTCATGTATAATAACAAAAATTTAAACAATTGCAACACATGCGATATTTTTAGTATAACTAACAAATTAAGCATTCGAGGTATGGATTTATAAGGGGTTGAGTGATCTGTATGTTTTTATAGAAGTTGTGATATTCAAATAAGCATTTCATGATTTTTAATTCTGGCTAGCATGATAGGTGTGTATATGTAATAACAATAGTAGTTGTAAACGTTGTAACATGAGCGTAATGTTGATATTAAAAAGTTAAGCATGTACTAGTGTAACTCAAACAAGCTATATGCATATGAACTAGTTGTAAACACTGTAATATGAACATAATGTTGATTTTAAATATCTAAGCATGTGTTAGTGTAACTCAGACAAGCAATATGCATATGAACAAAGGATATAACATAAGAATAAAAAATTATAAAAATTTCACAAGCATGTAAGAGCATTTAAGGATAAAGGTTCTTCCTCCACTACGTAGGGTTCTCAATCGAGGTCAACTAGAATATTCTAATCGGAAAAACTCAGCCCCCTAACATATTCTATGTTAATAGGGCTCTATGCTTTAGATCACCATTTAAGCATTTGATGGTGATTGGTTATAAGAGGACAAAATGTCTTTATAGATATTAAATAGCTATAAATATCACAAAACCAAACATTATATTCTATTCATGATTTAAAATCTTGACCCATATCAGAGTTTCAATTATGACTGGAATGATACAGTTTCAGTATCGTATTGTACCGTGCTGATATGGTTTCAATATTTTTTAAATATAAAATATATTAATTTAAAATAAAAAATAATATAAATATCAAAACAAATTTAAAATACAAAAAAAATATTTTTTTTTAAAAATATTTTGTAAAAAAATTTCAAGACCTTAGCGCCTCCATATGGTAAGTAAATAAAGATATAAATACAAAATTTATTATATATTTTGAAATATATATATAATGGGATCGAGTTTTATAAGCATGTTCTTATTTATAGTTAGAAGTTGATTGTAATTATTAACCTAAGATTTATTTATTAACCTAAGTTTTTAATAATTTAATAGGTGCATCTTCAAGGACCCGTAGGCATCTCTGCTGCAACCCACGGTGGTCGCTGCGGGATCATGGCTCGGCCTGACCCCGCGACATCCTTGTTGTGACTCGTGGAGTTCGTCGAGGGATTGTGGTTACCTCTGCGACCCCATGGAGTTCGCCGCAGGATCATACGGATCGCAATGCCTCCACAACCCCACGGTGGCCCAGTGCGAGAAGCTAAGCCATATGTGTTTCTTAGCCAATTACCATAAATCATGAACCCTATTCAATGAAAGGGAGCCCTTACATTGATTTGTTTTAAAGCATATGAAGACCTTTTTCGGACGCCTGAGATCAAGGGAAACAATCCCAAGACACTGTTGTTGTATTTAGGAAGTGTGTAAAAGTCTTATTTACTCCCTAAAATGATTTGTTTTAACTACACACCATTATACAATCATATATTAACGATGTATCTTTTTTAATTCCCTTTAAAAGTTTAAACTATAATAATCTAATCAATTTAGTTGTTTAGCAATTTAACAAAGCTTAAAGCAAATCACTTTCCAAGACACCTCATCCACAGCCTTTAACAATGAAGAAAAAAATCACATTAGAGATAGGCTTCCTACTTCAAACGAAGCTTGCAATTAGAAAATCAACTTGGTGTCTGAGAAATTCTGCTGTGACATTGTTATTTGCCTTGAATCCTTTAGAAACAATACCCATTGTGTGGTGTTGAGAAGAAGGTGGAGGAAGGCAAGGATCACACACACTCAAGGGGAGAAAGAAAAGCGAGGAGAGTGGTATTCTTTGGGTTATTAGACGATCAATTCATCAACATCAAGGGTATCATTTTGTTGCTTAATAGTTTGAGATAATAAGTTGGTGCTAGAGTGGTTTCCTCTCTTATGTCTGTATGAAAAGAGAGGAAATAAATTTATCTTGGCCTACAGCTTTATCTATTCCATTGCTTTTTGTTCAATCTAGCACCTTCGCCATTGATGATTTGTAGTAGACAATCATAGGATGCTGTTGCTTACCAAGTAGCACTCGTAGTTTTTTGTTTGGATCTTTTTATTTCTCCCTGGAAAAGTACTTGCAATCATGTTATTTCTCATTTGCCGCTTCCTATCTTATATTCGCTTATGTATTTTTCTTCCATTAGGTGCTCTCGCATTTAGGTAGAGGTAGGAAATTTTCCAAGTGATACAATTCTTAGATTCTAATGCTACTACTCGAGATTAGTACTTCTTCCTCTTAACAGGTTTAAAATAAGGTACAAATGAAAATTCACAATATAGATATGGTTTCACCTATTGATATTATAGAATGATTGAAGCCTTAAGTACTAGCTAAGTGATCACTATGTTAATGGTGGATAAGTATACTGGCCCACTCAAGGTGAGATGATCTTTAACGGAAATATGTCTGATATGTTGGAGGAGATTGGTATGTTGCAAACTAAGCCAGTTATTACTTGCACGGATCTAAATGTTAAACCGATGCTAGAACAAGGGAGTCATTAAGTGCTATAGTAAGGCACAAGATTTTATTAAGTGATACAGTAAGGCACAAAAGATTGGTTGAGAAACAAAATTATCTCAGTTAGAAGATCGGACACATCATTCACAGTGAAAGTGATATGTTTGTTTCTTAAAGCTCCATGTCATGTTTTTTGCTTATTTAGGAGTAGTTTTAAGAATTTTAAGTTATCTAAAATTTTTTACTGAGAATAATTTTTGTATCAAGATTACGGTGACATTTAGTTTGTGGGGTAGACTAACATTGATTGGCTATGTATATTTTGGTTCTGTCTAAGAGCAAGAAACCCTTATATACTCAGATTGAGATGAATGCGGATGTGGAATATAATGATTTTATGATCCTAAATGCATGAAGAACATATTTGGGTTAAACAACTGAAAATCAAATTGGAAAGTTATACTTTGACAATTAAGTTGCCATCGACATATTCTGTAATCCAGTTTCTTTGTTTATGAGAGGATAATACATAGTGATTGATTGACACTTAGCTATAAAAAGTAATCCATAAAATAGCGAGATGATTTGCTAACCACATTCTTATATAATTCTTATTTTGAGTATATTTGACAGAATTGAATTTCCATAATATTTTTATTTTTTAGTTTGAGGGGAATATTAGAGAATAAATTGTAAATATCATTTAAGGCAAGGTCTAACCAGTATAATTTTAGATTG
>JBAMIB010274700.1:0-11727 GCA_037177415.1 Kaempferia rotunda | reverse complement strand
GGCCTCCACCGATTCCTCTATATTAAGTTTTATAAAAGAAGGGTAAAATGGTAAAATTATAAGAATTCAATTCAATTATGTTATCTAATAACTCATTCCAAAGCAAGGAATTCAATTCAATTATGTTATTTAAACTCATTACAAATCAAGTAATTCAATTCAATTCCGGATGGAATTCAATTCAATTCCATACTTAAAATCGAACCAAACAGGGTGTTAGATTTTAAGATTTTATCTCTAGAGTTCAACTTTCCTAATTATGTTATAGTATTTAAGTTAAAAAAATAAAAAATAAAAAAATAATATATTTATTGAGTATAATAATATATTTATAAGTATAATAATATATTTAAGGTTTATATTTAAGAAATTATTAATTTTTTAAAAAATAAAAAAACCGGTGATATCCTGCGCGCGGATATCACTTCTACAACGGGTGATTTAGGTAATTTAGGTAATTAAAAAGGGTAAGTGACTGATTCGTTAAATACTGCACAGATGGTATGTTTAACTCGCATTCATTACTTTCAGTGGCGATCCAATCAATCATACGGAGTTCCCTTCTAATGAATCTGGTCCATTTTTCCGTCCAGGGGACGCGACTCGATCTGGATACATTTTAAATCCAAATAAGGACGACACTCCAAAACAGCAGTTACCCAATTCGGCCGATCACTTCCTGTTCTGGTACTGCAAGCGTCCCATGGAAGCCACAATTTTAATTAGGCCCATTTGTTTCCGTTATTTGCAAGCTAATCAAGTAACTTCTTTGGATTCTTTTTTGGCCTTCTAAATCGCAGATATTTTTTATTTCTTTCACTAGCAGGAGGCAGCTGAAGCTTTTGGCCTTAAACCAGTCTGCTTCTACTCAAAAGGAACTGAGTGAGTGAGATGTGTCGTGTGTGAAGTTGTTCCATGTTCACCTAACAAGCAACGCAACTGCTTCCTTTTGCAAATCACCTTAATAATTAGTTCATCATTGCCTCTGCTTGATTTGCGTCTAAGCTTAAACTTAATTTTGTACTTTCTTTCTTTTTTTTTAAAAATAAATTTGTAGATTAATATCGTTTTCGAATTTGTGAAGTGCATTAATGCAATTTTTATTTGTATTTCTATGAGTATGAATGGCGTTAGGCGGTTGGAGTGTTGGGTGAGGGAGTGCCTCCCGGAAAAGAGGAAATGAGGCGGACGAGTCTGACTTTGACACCATCGGTGGTTTGCAAAAAAGGGCAGGAAATTTGGAGATTTTAAGACTGCACCGTAAAATGGGGTGTATAAATACGAGAGAGGGCCTCCAGTTTGGGGATGTGTGGGGCGAGCTGGCGAGCGAATCAGAGAGAGAGAGAGTTGTCTGGGTCTCTGGCAGTTAGGGAAGAGGAGCTGGGGGCGGTTGTTGTCCGAGCTAAGCAATTCGAACCATGGAGGGCTCGTCTGCCTCCGCGGAGGTGACTCGCGTCGCCAGCGCCAGCAGCCTCGGCGGCGAGGGGGGAAGCCGAGCGGTGAAGGTGATCCCGCTGCAGCGTCCCGCGGAGCCCTCCCCTCTCTCGCAGTCGGCGGAGGTCTACGGGCGGTGGGGGGCCAAGGTCCGGGGCATGTCCGCTATGGACTGGCTGGAGCTCCTCCTCCCCTGCACCCGATGGATGCGGAAGTATCGGATTAAGGAATACCTACAGGCTGACCTCATGGCTGGTATCACCGTCGGCGTCATGCTCGTCCCTCAGGTTTGACCTTCCTTTCTACATCGTCCGAGGCGGGGATTTTTCTTCATGTCGTTCTTGGAAATCGAATTGAATGGTTATTTTTTTTCCCCGAAAGGGCAACCTTAATTGAAATTCGATTTTTTTTTCCTTTGAAAAATGTTTTGTGGCTTCGTTTTTCTTTTTATTTGCTTTTGAGCGTTTGTAAGTTTGATTCAATTGTTTGAAAATGGCAGTCGATGTCGTACGCAAAGTTAGCAGGCCTTCATCCAATCTATGGACTATGTGAGTGTTCAGTAGTTACCACAACCGCATCTCCTCTCAATTGATGTCCACTAATTGTTCTATCAAGACAATGTTCTATGCAGATGGTGGTTTCGTTCCAGTGTTTGTGTATGCCATATTCGGGTCGTCACGCCAGCTTGCCGTTGGTCCGGTGGCTTTGACCTCCCTTTTAGTGTCCAACGTCCTCACTCCCATCGTTGATCCTTCAGACAAGTTGTATACGGAGCTGGCAATATTAATGTCGCTCATGGTTGGCGTATTTGAAAGTTTAATGGGCTTATTACGGTAACTGAACTATCCCGTTGTCTTCATCTGCAAAATGGACATGATTGCTCTTGTGCATTGACTGCAAATTGGCATGCCCGCTAAATAGAAATTGAGAGAATGCTTTCATTAATACTAACATATGTAAATCTACAGGCTTGGATGGCTGATCCGTTTTGTTAATCACTCTGTGATATCAGGCTTCACAACTGCTTCAGCCATTGTAATTGCATTATCCCAGTTAAAATACTTCCTCGGATACCCTATAGTTCTCAGCAGCAAAATAATACCTCTAGTCAAAAGCATAATTGCTGGTGCTGGTAATGTGAGGATCCCATTTTTTGATTTATCTGTTCTTGAATCACATTTTTTTTCTTGTTGAGTAATATGGCAATGTGTGTTCCTTAACCATTAGATTATCACCAAATTCTTCAGTTAATCAGGTGAATCATCTCATTTACACTTTGCCATTTAAACTTGAGAAATATGTGTCTTCTTATATATGCATCCAACTTCTTGGCCAATGCAAAATCAACCAAAAGAAGATAATTGATCATTCCATTTCTTTTTTACTCCTTTATTATTTTTTGAATTTATTTTTTCCTTGATTCGTTTGGCTGATGCTGATAAGAGATTGTTAATATTTTTGACCCCTTCTCCTTGCACTTGTTTTATCCTTTTTGTTTTCTTTGCCAACAAAATTTAAGAATTGGTGGAAAATAACTAGGTGAAACTTCAACTATTATGTGGCCAACTGATTTAATATATCTCTCTATTTACTTTTATTTGGCAAATCACTATAAACATAGGCATCCATATACGTATTGCAAATTATGATGACTTGTTAACAGTCATCAGAATAAACATTTGCTTATTACACCAATGATTTCAAGGTCATCTAACATTGCATGGGAGATTTACTATAAATGTTTATCTAAGCATTTTTTTCATTGAATAATACATATTTAAAGGCAAATATGGATTTTGAATGCCATTTTTTGAGCTCGTATCATTCATTCCAAGCAACAAAGTTGTTGATTGAGCAGTTGCTGGTGATATGTCAAATCAAAATTTAGTTCCATGCGAGTTTGTGAGTATGAAGTTCATGAATTGGCTAATAAAATGCTTCTATGAAGCAAATTCCACATTCAACACAGAACTTCATAATTCCCCTTTACCTGGATTGGCACCCATTTAACTCCTTGATATTTGTTTTGCTTCACATACACATGTTGTTCCCCCCTTTTTCATGAAATAAACCTATAATATATTTAGAATGAAAAGTTGATGATTGACCTTGGTATTCAATTCAATAGATTGAAGTTTCTTGGTTATAAATAATAGTAGGCGTTCCTAATTATTGCTCTTTTCCACTGATTTTTGTAATTTTGTATCAACTCCTTTTTGTATTTTTCTTGTTATTCTCATCGTCCTTGACTTGTTTAGAAGCCTACCTTTTTGATCGTATATGCTAGCTTATGTAACAATTCAAAATTCATTTAAGATGCCAAGATTTACCTGGTAGTGGCTACAAGAAGAAATTTTGTTCAAGACATTTTTAATACTTTGGGAAAAAGCACGTGAATCTGTATAAAAATATAGTTTGTTATCATCCACTTAAATATATAAAAATCATGCAATAGTAATTATTCATATAGTTGGAGCATCATTATAGATATACTTTATTCCCCTTGGAGATCAACAAATCAGAATCATGATTACCAAATTTTGTGATAAATGCTCATCATATTTAATGTAATCAGGTATCAGGATGATATTACGATTTTGTTGTAATTTTGCCCAGATTGACCGGTATAATTAGATTGTAATTTTTCTAGTGTACTTTCATTATTTAAATCATAATTTTACTGGAAACATCTACATCATGCAGCTGTTTTGACTTCATGTTGACACTAACAGTTTTTGATCGATTGTTTTTTTCTGCTGCTGTGCTTGTTTCTTGATTTATGTATTATTTCTTTTTTACTGCTTTCTCCATTTATAAATTCTGTTTGAGGGAAATATAGGTGGTCTAAAAGATGCACATACTTCTAGAGATTTGACCTTACACAGAGTACCCAAATTATGGGGCTCATGACTTGTTATTATTGTTGTTATAATTTCCTTTTATCTTGTTTTAAGTACTCATTAAATTCTACTCACTGAGAAATGTTTGTTTGTTTGTCTTCATCATCAGTTTTCATGGCCGCCCTTCGTGATGGGATCTATTTTCCTTGTAATTCTGCTTGTGATGAAACACATGGTAGCACAATTTATATGACACCTACTGGTTAATAGCAATCAATATGCCCGTATCAATGATATAGTTCAGAACCATTCAGATACAATTTTAATATGCAGGGGAAAACAAACAAGAAATTTAGGAGTGTGAGAGCAGCTGGCCCACTTACACCAGTCATAGTTGGCACAATCTTTGTCAAAATATTTCATCCACATTCAATTTCTGTGGTAAGGTGTCTTAAGTCATAAATTTTCTTGCATTTGAAGCTTTCTAAAATTCAATAGTACTTCAGTTGCTAGTTGTAAAAACATGGAAGTTGAGTCAGATTAAAATGGTGCAATGATATGTTTTTTTTACAGAGTCTCCCTGTAAACTAGACAATTTAGGCCTATGAGAATACAAGTGGATGCAATCTTGTCAAAAGACAAAGTTGACTAATTTCTTATGCATCTGGTACTATCTCAAAAGAAAAATATGCATCAGCTGTAGTGCTTACAAGTGATCGCTTGGATATGAATGACAAGGCTAATAGCACTTTGTATAACAAAGTATTATTTGATGAATGATATCGGGAACCCCACAATCATTCATTTCAAACTTTAAAGTTTAAAGTATCATTATGTGCCTAATTTTGTCCTTAGTTGGAATTGTTTGCTTTTAACACTAAGTTTTTATCCCGGCTGGAATGATATGCTTTTAACATTGAAGCATGTTGGCACCCAACACACTTCTCACGCATTGAGGTGTGATGAGATGAATTTATATGGACTTTTCTTCTTTAATTCGCTTCAACCTAGGATATTTGCTTTTAAAATTGGTCTAAAAAGATTGATAGTCATGTTTTATATTTTACTTGTTAATGCTTGACGCACTTTGACATGTGTTAAAGCATGAAATGAATTCAAATGAATTTTACTTATTTAATTCTTTCACTTAAATTGTTTATTTTTTAAAATAAGACTATATCACTTAGATAATTGAATTTTTAAAAAGTTATATTTTACTTCAATGCATTCTGGGATGAATTGAGATAAAATCTACTCCTTTAATCTTGAACTATTAAATTTACTAACTTTATTTTAAATAAAACTATAGCAATTAAGATAACTTTTTAAAAGAATTTAGAGAAAAGTTGAATTAATCTCGACAAGATTTGACATATATCAGAATGTGAGTGTTGGAATGGGCGGCTTGGGCAATATAGGAGAAATTATCCGTGTTGATTAGCATCAAGTCTTGGTACTAGATAAGTAAATTTCAAATGTGTCTCCTGACATTACTTTAAATTTAAACCATGATTTATTTATTTCAACACAAAGTTACATAGTCTGGGAAACAAAAGACCGCATAAGCACAAAATTAGATTATCAGATAACTTTTGTGCAATGGTTTCAGTCAAATTTAATTTTGATTTGCTATATTTTTCTATTCTCTCAGTAATAGTATTCCTTTTTCCCGGTAATAGTATGGCAGTTCTAATTCCTTAGGGATTTGTATAGAAAAAGGAGACATACAAATTTCCCTATGACATGCCATCTGAAATGGTTCAAGCATATAGGAAGACTACCTATAACTTCAACAGATATTTAATATTTTTATTGAAATAATTGAAACTCTAATTTTCTTCAGTTTAGTTATCTTTTGTGATTCCATATTCTTTTGACTTACTAGTTTATATCCATTTTTATCATCCAAACTAGCTTGAGAAAAAACTTAAGGTATTTTATGCAGTGAAAAGGCATCTTGGAAATAGTTTAATGATTCTTTTTGTCTGTTTCATGTAATTCTTGACTATGCACAATCTGATTGAGCTTCATGTTTTGAAATGATTAATGTGACATCACAATAGGTATCTAAATTGCATACTCTTTATTAGGTAGGTGATATACCTCAGGGACTTCCGAAGTTCTCCATTCCTAGAGGATTTGAGAATGTAATGTCCCTAATTCCAACTGCATTACTCATTACCGGCGTGGCCATTTTGGTAAACACTAATTGAAATCTTTTTCTGTCCTCCCAGTAATATTATGCCTTTATTTAAAACTAATATCACAATGCAAATCAGGAATCTGTGGGCATTGCTAAAGCCTTGGCTGTGAAAAATGGATATGATCTAGATTCAAATCAAGAGGTGATGTTTTGGAAAATTAACAATGAAGCCTACTTTCATTAGTTGCACATGACACATTGTAATGAATTTCAAGATCCTATGGCAACTATATACTTTCTAGAACAATCTCTTCTTCATTTCTCTTCTTCATGCTAATAATTGCTAATACATTGCTGCTTTGCATTGTTATCTGTCCCTCATGATATATTAACAAGCAATATAATCTTATGGGTTTAACTAAATATAGGAGTGTGGTTAGTTCAATTTAAATGACAAGTTGATCCTGAATGTAACTCTTTCATTGGTGGGGTTAACCTTGGATAATCATTTCCAGAATAGTTATGATTCAAAATTAGTTACTAATTGTCATGTAACATAAGCCAAAGAAAGGTTAGATCTCCTAAAGTGCTATTATTATGCAAAAAGACGGATTGGAATAATTGGAAGACGTAAGAAATGAACATAAGTGAAGTGTTTTGGAAACAAATACTGCCATGTCCTCTAATGGGAAAATTCCTAATTGTTAACCTCAGATGCTTCATGGCTAACCCATGCTATACTATACCAGCCTTGCATCACCCCATATCACATGAGTGCCTAACTTGCCATGTACTGGGAAGAATGACTCCGACAGTGGTTGGAAAGGCACACGAGCTACCTTCAGAGAAAGTATTCTTCCTCTCGTTTTTTCTTTGTCTTCTCTTCATCCTCTCTTGGCTTAGAGAAAGAGACAACATAGAATAAGGTGAAGAGAGAGGAGGCTTAAGAAGATGAGGAGCAGGGCAGAAGCATAGGAGGAAGCAAAAGAAAGAAGTAGTGAAAAACAAAGAAGAGTAGGCCAACATAGTGTGACCCTTGCTGAACACTATTGTGTGTCAATGCAAGTAGACGCTAAAACAAGACCGTTCCTTATACTGAAACCAACAAATTTAAACCTTGTCTAGATGCACTTTCTTTTGTCTCCCCTTTTTTCGTTACACAAGCTTACCTTCAAGGTTGGTGTAGACAGTTGAAAAAGACTTAAAATAAGACTAACGAGTTAGAGAGTATTGATATCAGAGAATATAGATTTGGAGCATGCAAATCCATGTAACTTGAAATTTTTTGGGTTATTTATGTATCAATAGAAGGAGAAAAACTTATTTAAAGTAAGAATCATTTATAATAACTTCTAAACTTCTCATTACTGACTACTTATGTGGCAATTATATTTTCTTCTATCAACCACCACCTAGATTTTGTTGTGTTTGTTTTTTTTTTTTGTCATTGCTAAGTTGCACTTAAAATATTTTTTTTTTCAAGTAATTTAGAAGCTTCAAGTGTAGCTACAAAATACATTGCTTCATTATTCATGCATAATCTACTTTTTTCTTGCAGTTGTTTGGTCTTGGCGTGGCAAATATTTGTGGGTCTTTCTTCTCCTCATACCCTTCAACAGGTAAGCTATACTGTTCTTCCCTAACAAACTGGCATAGCTGACATTGTTCCCTACCATATGTTTAATATCAATGAAATTACACAGTCTTGGTTTTGTTGAATTAAATTTCAGAAATTTGTACAGGTTCTTTTTCTAGGTCAGCTGTGAATAATGAGAGTGGTGCCCAGACTGGGTTATCTGGAATTGTAATGGGAATTATAATGTCATGTGCTCTTTTATTTATGACACCACTTTTCACTGAGATCCCTCAGGTATGACAGTTTCGTAGAGCTACCTCTATCATCTCTGCTGTTGTTTACATTTTACAACAAGAACAATAAATAAATTATTTCATATGGTGCATGACCAACAGAACAACAAGTACTCACACCGTGAAGGTTTTTGCTAATTTGTTCTTGGATAATTTTTAACTATAATGGAACAGTAGGTCTAATTTGTCCAAAATATCAACAAAGGAATATTTGTGGTTGTCCTTTCTTGATTAGGAACCAACTGGAGCATTTTGATTTGCTTGGGTTCTTTTGAAGGAGATATTTGTTAGTAGAAACGGATTTATAACTGAAAGGACATGTAACAGTTTGTACCAAAACTAAATTGACTTGCTGACCAGCTTCCTCCCTCTAGTATTTTACCTCTTTTCATTTTTGAATTGTATTTTTCGAGTTTATGATCAATGCTTGTTTATTATTGTAGCAGTGTTGTCTCAAAATCTTTAGATTCAGCTTGTCTTCATTGATATCTATGATTTAGCTTGGCTAACTGACCCAAGCATGTGTTATAGAGTTCTCAATTCAGAGTTTCTCAATTGATTGATATGAGGTGAAGACCTCCATAGAAGAGTTTTGTTCTTTTTGTACGAAAAGAAAAAATGTTGCCGTCTGTTGAATAACAAAGAAATTGGATGGTAGATTAGTCACCTTGCAAAGTGATGGACAAACATTTTGTAATGTCTAAGATCTAAAGAAACTCAAGTAATACCAAATAAAACTGAGAAACTTTTTTAATCCTTAGATTACCTGTGTACAAGCTTTTCAAATATTCAGGAAGATGTTGGTGACTTAATGTAATCTGTGCAATGGATATAATTGATTGTTGTAAAAAAAAAAAAGCTTGAGAAACTGGTAGGGATGGTAGTCATAATTTTATTCATTTCTGCAAGTTTTGAAAAAAGTTCAATGAGTAATTTTTTGTATTTGACACCCTTTCAGACATATAATTAGGATGATCAGTTGAAATTATGCTATTCATTTTGAGGATGCTCCTAGTCTTTATGCAAAGTTTTATCTTGAGTCTGATTTTAGGTCTAGATAAGCTTGCTTACGATGGTAAGCTTGATTGAACAGAAAAAATATATGGCTGATGTATGAGTTAAATGATATGCTACAATAGTCAGAGTAAGTACCTCTTCATTTTCATTTTTTTTCTCAATTTCTTCTAATTTTTTCAGTATTCTCTTTCTGATGGTGCATACATAGGATCTCTCCTGCTATTGCTATTAGAACAAACATAAAACAATCTGCCTTATTTTGTTTCTAATTTATCTTTGGTAAATTGTTTGGCTTTGAGACCCTGCATTTGTTGCTTTATACCTAGAACAAAATCATAAAATTTTCAAGGATTTGGTTTTGATCATGTCACAGATCTTTCTAAAGCTGTCAGCATCCTTGTAGAAATTTGTTTAAAGAATGATATGCTTAACAAAATGGACATTTTCCTCGACCAAATGACTAATTTTCCAATGCTTATATCATTTTGTTGATTTTATATTTGTTAATCTGAAAATTTTGTTTAGAGGAAAATAGGCAATTCTTATATTTGATAAATGTTGAAATTTCTGCATTAAATGCATTAAGTTGCACCTTGTATTGGTTGCACACTTTTCATCAGGGAATATTCTTGCTTACCATAACCTTTGGTCCTTATTTTTCAGTGTGCTTTGGCTGCCATCGTGATATCCGCTGTCATGGGACTAGTAAGAATAATATTTGTATATTATTTATGTTTTTTCCCTTAAATCATTAGCATGATCATTTTATATGAATTGACGGCAATTATGTGATCTTGTTGGTTTTTCCTTCTTCAACATATTATCATCTTTCAACTAGTGTTGTTTTCAAGGAAAATATCATCTTTCAACATATTATCATTGTAAAGTACCTCTAAAACTTAAAGGAAAATTTTACAAAACCACAGTTAAATCTGTTATGTTATATAGAGCTGAATATTGGACTATGACTCGAGCCCATGAGCAGAAGTTGAGAGTTGCAGAGATGAGGATGTTAAGGTGGATGTGCGGACATACGAGGATGGATAGAATAAGAAATGAGAGCATTAGATAGAAAGTTTGCATCAAATGAGGAAAAACTCCGAGAGACACGTTTAAGATGGTATGTGCATGTATTTCGATGACCAATAAATGCTCCAGTTAGGCGATGTAAAACTATGAAAAATACACATATCAAACGAGGAAGAGGACCAAAAAAGACTTGGTTAGCAACAATAAAACAAGAAAAAATTTATTTAAGTATAGATGATGATATAGTAGGAGATAAAACACAATGACATAAAAGGATCCATGTAGCCGATCCCATCTAGTGGAATAAGGCTTCGTTGTTCGTTGCAGCTAGTGTTGCTTTCACATTCTACATTCAATCTTAATTTAGCCGAGGATAATACTTCCAGATGAACATAGATGACTAGCAACACTTTGTGGCATATTGTGATGCATTTATTGGTATTTGTATTGCTAGATTAGAACCTTTTCTTTATAACTTCCTGCATCATGGACTCCTACCAACCAACTTTGTTTTGCATTAGGTTCCAATAAGTAGTGGTTTGTTAAGTAGAAAGTTGAAACTTAGGGCTTTAAGAACATACTAGAATGAGTAAATTTTATGAATGTTCGTTTTAGTGGTTCTTTTTATGACCTGTTGAAATCTTGTATGCTCCACTATGCTAGAATAATGTTGTCACAATATTGGTTTATCTAACTGCTGTTCTGAGTCATCTGTAACAATTTATGTATACCTCATAGAGTCATACATAATTCTTAGTAGTCTATATCTCTACCTTCAGTAATCAGTATTCATCTAATGCTTAAATTTATAATGAATTATTCATACTTTTATATATTTTTTTAGGTGGATTATGAAGAAGCTATTTTCTTGTGGCGTGTAGATAAGAAAGATTTTAGTCTCTGGTCGATTACATTCATTATAACATTATTCTTTAGCATTGAGATTGGCGTTCTTGTTGGGGTGAGTATTATTATAGTTTTCCACTTCTTATCCAAGCTTAGACAATTTTTCTAAACTCTGATTTATAGGAATACAGGCATATATTTAAACTCTGGTTTATTTAGATACACAATTCATATTTTAGCTTTTGTATAATTACATAGTTTGATTAGTTTTTCTCATATATGTAATCCATTATACAGGATTTTCCTAATCCCATGGTAACTATTGGTTTTTATAGTTAATTAAAAATCATTTTGTAACTTCTATGACTTCTACTGGTTGAACCATGCATCTGAGTCAGTGTGAGTGAAACAAATTCATTTCTAAGTGTTGATAACGGTCCGTGCATGACTAGTCAATGAACCAGTTCCAAGCACAAACTGAAACTCCAATAATACATCATAGAATGGAAGATAATAATACTAGATTTGTCAGAGCTGTACTGCATTGTT
>JBAMIB010274595.1:0-11728 GCA_037177415.1 Kaempferia rotunda | reverse complement strand
TAATTCAAATTTAAATTGATAGTATATAAATTAACACTATTTATTTAATTAATTTAAATAATATATATTTTAAATAGCAATTAAATAAAAAAATATAAAATACTAAACAAATTATCAGAATATAAATATATTTTTAAAAAAAGGATTTTTAAAGAATTTTTTAGAATTTTTAAATTAAATTTAAAATAAAACTAAATAATAAAAAATATTAAATATAAATCAGAATTATTATAATTTAAAAAAAAAAATAAATAAAATTTAAAACATTAAAATATAGATTTTTAGAATATTAATTAACAAAACTAATTTATTTTAATTTTTAATATATTTTTAATATATTTTATTGTGATTTAGTTAGGGGTTATAAAAGCCGGTTCAAAAATATTACCCAAATTTAGAAATTGTTTAAATTAATTAAATAAAAAAAAGAAACAAAAGGTTGAGAATTACAATTGCACGATTGCGTACGAAGGCGGCGTCGCGGACGCTTCTGGTGTCGCCGGAGGTGTCCAGCGACGATTCTCGGGCCGCCGGAGGCGTAGCGAGACGCCTTCGGCACCGCTAGAAAAGGCGTATCGCGACGACACCTTCGGCGCCAAAGGCGTCCAGCGACTCCTCTGGCGTCGTCGGAGGCTTCCCGCGGCTCCTCCGGCGCCGTCGGAGGTGTTCCGAGTCCGATGCCGGTTTCGGCCGCCCGGTGGAACGGTAAAAACCGTCCGTGCCGGGCGGCACGGAACGACACTTCAAACTATGGTCAAGTCTATGAGTATTGTTTGTAATGTCCAAAAGAGACCTATACTTGGTTTAAAATCTCGAACCGGAACGAAACGGTTTTGGTATATCGTGTTGTGCTGATATAGTTTCCGAATTTTTTAAATATAAAATATATTAACTAAAAATATAAAAAGTAATCTAAATATTATATTTATAAAATTAATGGGATAGTTTTATTAGACTTTAATTAACCTAAGTTCTATGTTATGTTGCGTTTTGTACAGGGTCGCGCTTGTCGCTGCGACTACGAGCCTTTGCGGCATGTCCGTGGGCCCACACTAAATGTCGGCAGTCGCCGCGGACCCACGCAACATGCTCGTGGGGCCTCGGGGCGTGTTGGCATCCGAGGGTGTCAATTTTGGTTGTGTCGTACTAGACGAAACAACACGATATTTTAAATCGTAGACCTATGTAAATCACTTTTAGGCAATTATGTCTCTGCTGTAGACCATGCATTCTGAAACGGATGATATTTACCATTCTGGAGTGGGATCGACACTGCTGCCGCGAGGTTGCTGATGGTGCCGTGACCTCGCAGCGACCCTTTTTGAGGTCACATAGGGTGTCACAAGGACATGGCGGCACTCCACATGATAATGGTAGCCGTATTTTTTTTTACAGTAAAAAAAATTCTAAAATATAATTCTTAAACACTTCAAAAAAATTATTAAAAAATAAAAAAAATTTACAAATACACTCAAAAAATAATTTAAGACCTTCAAATAATTTTATAATTATCTTAAAAGCCTTTCAAATGATTTTATACTTTTTGATTTAGTTTTGAATTTTGAGAATTACTTATTTTTTAAAATAATTTTTTTTAAAAAAATTAATATACTCTATCTTATCAGAAAATATTGAAATATGAACTCAACGCCTTAAATTATAACATTAATAGTTAGCATATTTAATAATCAAATATTAATAAAATTAATATACACATTTAAAAAATAAAAAATATCGAAACTACTTCGGCACAGCTACTAAAACCGTATCGTTCAGGGACCAAAACTCTAGCACAGGTTGAAATTTTAAATACAAGAGCTTGATTAGGAAAGTATAAAAGAACATTTGGCTGCCCTTCTCTGAAAAGCAGAGCTGAATATATCTGAAATGGATTCATGGGCCATATCCTTATCTGATGTGAACTATTATCTCTGTCATTATTTTGTGTCATTAGGCATCTCCTTTTAAGCTTTTCAATCATGATGGGCTAGTGAGGTTTATTTCCTTTCTCAAACTTTGGATGTCACTACTCCATTGTGTTTTATAATATTGATTAACTGATAATTACACAGGAATGAAGACTATAATTTGGAGCATTACAAATGCTCATATGCCACGCTCACAGGTTTAGATGTTTTTATTTTAACTGTGGAACCCAATATGATATTTGTAAAGATATCCTGATATCAATTTCTTCACATAGGTGTCATCAACATCACATGGTGCTCAACAGCAAATGCAGGCCTCCCCATCAACTAATGTTCCACTTCCTCAAACATTTAAAGGGATGCGGGAAGATGAGGTATTTCAGGTTGTCTTTTCTTTTGGCTTCATGTCTTTTGTCCTGACTTTCTGTTGAAATAGGTTAGGAAGGCAACTGGGGTTCTGAAGAGTGGAGTTCACTGCTTGGCACTGTATAAGGAAAAGGATGAGGAAAGGGAAATGCTTCAGCATTTTTCACAGATTCTGGTTATAATTGAACCTAGAGATCTCATGGACATATTTTCTCTTTGTATGCCTGAACTTTTTGAATGCATGATAAACAACACTCAGTTGCTTCACATATTTTCTACACTTTTGCAAAATCCCAAAGTACTCCGCCCCTTTATGGATGTCTTGATTCATTTCCTTGTTAATAGCAAACTTGATGCTCTAAAGCAACCAGATACTCCTGCAGCTAAGCTTGTTTTGCAACTCTTCCGATTTTTGTTTATGGCCGCTGCAAAGGCTCCTGCAGATAGTGAACGAATACTTCAGCCTCATATACCTGTCATAATGGAAGTTTGCATGAAGAATGCTACTGAAAGTGACAAACCTCTTGGCTACATGCATCTTCTTCGTTATATTTTTCGGTCAATGAATGGTGCAAAGTTTGATACCCTTCTACGAGATCTTATTCCTTGTTTGCAACCTTGCTTAAATATGTTGCTATTGATGCTTGAAGGACCTACTGCTGAGGATATGAGGGATCTTATCTTGGAACTCTGTTTAACATTACCTGCACGTTTAAGTTCTTTGCTTCCACACATTCCTCGTCTTACAAAACCTCTTGTTCTTGCTCTTAAAGGAAGTGATGATCTTGTAAGCTTAGGGCTCCGAACTCTTGAATTCTGGATCGACAGTCTGAATCCTGATTTCTTGGAGCCTAGCATGGCAAATGTTTTGTCAGAGGTTATACTTGCTTTATGGTCTCACTTAAGACCCCTACCTTATCCATGGGGGACGAAAGCATTACAACTTCTTGGTAAGTTAGGTGGTAGAAATAGGCGTTTTCTTAGGGAACCCCTTGCTCTTGAATGCAAAGAGAATCCTGAACATGGTCTCCGCCTGATTCTTACATTTGAGCCTTCTACACCATTTTTAGTACCTTTGGATCGGTGCATATATCTTGCTGTTGCTGCTGTTACACAAAACAATGGTGGCATGGAAGCTTTTTACAGGAAACAGGCTTTGAAATTTCTTCAAGCATGCTTAGCATCACTTCTGAACTTCCGAGGAAATGTGCCAGGCGAGGGAGTTTCTGCTGGTCTCCTTGGAACACAGTTGGTATCTTCAGTGGATCCTTCTAGGCGTCGGACTGAGAGTTCAGAGATGAAGGTTAGCTTGATGTTTCCTGCATTCCCTAGTAATTCTTTATTTTTTTCTTATTTTAATCTACTTTTCGATGCTTTAACATAAGGCGTTCACATTCTTTATCACAAGGAAAATTGATCTAATGTTTTGCTTTGAATAAACTTTTCATTTATATTACTTGTTGATGTTATGAAGCTAATTGATCAAAGCATGAAACCTATAAACCCTAAGTTTGATTTGTGATTGGTACTTTCAAAACTAAAGGTTTTAAGTTGAGTAGAATCAAACTCAATTTATATGATGCAATTTCAGTAAAAAGAAAAGAATTTTTGGAATATTTATTTGACTTAAAATGAATGGACATGAAATTGTTGCGAGAGTTGCTTAGATATTTATGAAGATGTTATTGATGAGGATGTCAAAATGGAAGAATCTTTTAAAGTCTTGTATGATTATCGTGCACCCTTAAGTCTAAGAGGAAATCTTATAATTCAACTATACGATCCATCCTACTTTCTACATTAGAGTTTTGGCAGTTAGGAAGTAATAGATTACAAAGATGTTTAATATGAATGTGTAGAGTTAGAAGGAAAAATACTTTCTTCTTGAAGCAATTAGGAGCAACTCTAATATACAATAAATTGTGATTGTATGAACATGTTTAAGATCCATTAAAGTTGAAGGTGTGAACGAGAGAAGAGAGACAAAGAACCCAATTAACATTGGTAAAAACTTAAAGAAGATTTAAGATATCTTAATATTAAGATAATTTTGCATGGATCTTAATGGAGGGATAATTCATGATAGAGTTTCATGAATTTTTATTATTTGAGTACACATCACTAAGCTTAGCTTAACTATGATGAAATTTGAGGATTTTCTGATAGTTTTTTTATGAGATTTTGGTTCTCTGAAGGATTTTGCTGAAGTTAGAAGTAAATTAAAAGGGCAGACTGTACTCCTTCCTTTCCATGTGATTAACTATATACTGTTTCTTCCCAACTAAGGATTCTCATCTTCAGGTTGATCTTGGTGTGAAGACAAAGACTCAGCTTATGGCTGAGAAATCTATTTTTAAGACATTACTTATGACAATCATTGCTGCTAGTGCGGATGCTGATCTTAATGATGAGAAAAATGAATTTCTTGGTAATATCTGTCATCATTTTGCATTGCTTTTCCATGTGGAGAGTTCTTCGTCCAATTTTCCTTCGGCATCGGGGCAGCATGTTGGTTCCATGATATCATCAAGCAATAGCATGAGTTCAAGATCAAGAGTTAGCAATTCCAATCTCAAGGAACTGGATCCTCTAATCTTTTTGGATGCGCTGGTGGAAGTTCTTTCTAGTGAAAACAGGCTCCATGCCAAGGCTGCTCTAAATGCCTTGAGTGTGTTCGCTGAAACACTTCTTTTTCTTGCATGTGCCCAGCATAATGCTGTACCAAATTCAAGAGGTGGTCCTGGTACTCCAATGATGGTCTCAAGTCCATCCTTGAATCCTGTGTATTCACCACCTCCGAGTGTTCGAGTACCTGTATTTGAGCAGCTTTTGCCTCGCCTTTTGCATTGTTGTTATGGAAGCACATGGCAAGCTCAAATTGGAGGTGTCATGGGACTTGGGTCTTTAGTTGGCAAAGTTTCTGTTGAGACTTTATGCATTTTCCAAGTGAAAATTGTGAGGGGTCTTATATATGTTCTCAAAAGCTTGCCTGTTCATGCTAATAAAGAGCAGGAAGAGACTAGCCAGGTCCTCAATCAAGTTCTACGTGCTGTAAATAATGTTGATGAGGCAAATAATGACAACCGTCGACAGAGTTTCCAGGGAGTGGTTGAATTTCTTGCTTTGGAGCTTTTCAATCCAAATGCATCCATTGTTGTTAGAAAGACTGTGCAATCATGCTTGGCTCTTTTAGCTAGCAGGACTGGCAGTGAGGTTTCTGAGTTGCTTGAGCCTCTATATCTACCTCTTCTCCAGCCTCTCATAATGAGGCCACTTCGTACCAAAAATGTTGAGCAACAGGTTGAGTATTAGTGTAAGATTGCTAACTAAAATATTTTCTTTTTTGATTATTGTATTGTCTATTATCTCCTTTGGTAGGTTGGAACTGTTTCTGCTTTGAACTTTTGCCTTGCATTGAGACCTCCTCTTCTCAAATTATCCCCCGAGCTAGTTAACTTTTTGCAAGAAGCATTACAAATTGCTGAGGCTGATGAGACTGTGTGGGTCACAAAATTAATGAACCCTAAGGTGGTCACCACTTTAAACAAGCTTCGAACAGCATGCATTGAACTTCTTTGCACTGCAATGGCTTGGGCAGATCTCAAAACACCTAATCATACAGAGTTGCGTGCTAAAATCATTTCTATGTTTTTCAAGTCTCTGACTTGTCGAACACCAGAAATTGTCTCCGTTGCAAAGGAAGGGCTTCGTCAGGTACTTCAATTCTAATTGCTTTATCCATATTTTGGTTTAGTGGTTTAGAATTGATTCTTCTAAAGATAAGGAAATCAAGAAACGTATGTCTATTTCCGTTGTATGGGGTCACAATGTTGCCTCTGCAAACTTTGGTTTTAGGTTGTTCAACAACAAAGATTGCCCAAGGAACTTCTTCAGGGCAGCCTGAGACCTATACTGGTTAACTTGGCACATACAAAAAGCCTTACTATGCCTTTATTACAAGGACTTGCTCGCCTTCTTGAACTTCTGTCGAATTGGTTCAATGTCCAGTTGGGTGTGAAGTTGTTAGATCACTTAAGGAAATGGCTTGAACCAGAAAAGCTTCCTCAAACTCAGAAGTCCTGGAAAGCTGGAGATGAGCCGAAGGTTGCAGCAGGTACACTAGGAACTGTAGTTTATGGGATTTCTTATGTTCTGATCCTGGATTGACTAACTACAGAACTTCATTTTGCAGCCATGATTGAGCTCTTCCATCTCCTTCCTCAGGCTGCTGGGAAATTTTTAGACGAACTCGTAACTATAATTATTGATTTGGAAGGGGCACTTCCTCCAGGGCAATTTTATAGTGAAATTAACAGTCCATATCGGCTTCCCCTCACTAAGTTTTTAAATCGTTATGCAACAGATGCTGTGGATTATTTCCTTGACAAATTAAGCAATCCAAAATATTTCAGAAGGTTAGCAAATACTGGTAATTTAATAAATTAAGATGTTCTTTTGCTTGACTTTATTAGATGATGAACTCCTGATCAGACCTTATCTTTTAGGTTTATGTACATAATCTGTTCAGATATCGGGCAACCTTTAAGAGAAGAACTTGCAAAGTCACCACATAAAATACTTGCAAATGCCTTTCCTCAATTCATTCAGCATTCGGATGGGACTAATATTCAATCTTTAACCTCTTCAATTACTGATGAAAGTCTTACTTCAGACCGCTCTACTGATCCGTCTTTATCTGTGTGCTCTGATGGCTATTTTCATGGGCTGGAGCTTATTTCCACTCTAGTCAAGTTGATGCCAGACTGGTTGCATGCAAATCGAATTGTATTTGATACATTATTACTTGTTTGGAAGTCGCCAGCAAGGCTTGCCCGCTTGCAAAATGAACAAGTATTGAGCTTACTCCAGGTTTGTTTTCTTGCTTGTATTAATTAATGCTGTTATACTAAAGTTAAATTTCTTTTGTTATTTTCTGTAGTAGATCCAAATTGTTTGCCCATTTTGATTTTGCATATCGCAAAGTTATGGTACATTTTTTGGGTTTGACAGCTGGTTATCCTACTTTGTAGTTGATAATTTATTTCTTGGATATTAGTACATAATCGTTTCTCCATTGACATTATTTTATGCATGCTCTTTTTTTCTTATACTAAATTCTTATCTTGGTTCAAGTACTGCTTCATGAATTATACACTCCTTTCTTGGTAGCAAGTTATCTGCATCTTGATATCTTCTCTAGTGATTTGGCATTGCATAGAGTTCATATAAGATTTATTTAGTTGCCCGCAAAAAGTAATTGCGATTAGCATGGCTTATACTAGATTTTCAATGCCCCAATAACAATTTATTGCATATTGTTAATTGAGATCAAAAGAATATATCCCTTCATTGAAAAGTAAGACATTTATATGCAAACAAGGGATTTATTTTTGGGAAACTATAATTAGGCTAATTGACAAATTAATCTAATTAGCATATATCCATTAATTAATTTGTACCGATAATATGTAATTAATATATCCAGTTATGACAACTAATATATATAAATATGGTAACTAATACATACATACTCCCTCTTAAGTTGGAACATATATATTAATCATACCTAACTTGTTACAAATATAATCAATCCAAACCCCATTTCAAGCTTTTGTGAAGATGTCTCCAAGTTCTCCAGACTTCGCATATCCTATAGAAATTAAGTTTTATTGAATTTTCTCACGAACAAAATGACAATCAATTTCATTGTGCTTAGTTCACTCATGAAACACAGGATTTGGTACAATATGAAGAACAACTTGGTTATCACATCACAGTTTAGTTGGTACTAAAATTTAAGTTCTACTTCAGTCAAGAGTTGATATATCCATATTATTTCTGCACTGAATCGTGACACAATATTTTACTTCTTACTTTCTATGACTATGAGATTAAATTTTCGCCAACAAAGATACAATAACCCGAAGTATGATCATCTATCCATTTTAGAACTTGCTCAATCTGCATCAGAAAAACATTTAATTTGAGTGTGCCCATGATTTTTATATACGATATCCTGTTCATGTGCTCCCTTCAAGTAACACAAAATTTACTCCAATGCTGCCTAATGAACGGTTGGAGATTACATCAACTGACTAACACTTATCGAATATGCAATATCTAGATGAGTCACGGTAAGGTAATTCAACTTCCCAATTAACCTTCAATTTCTCTCAGGATGTTCAAATAGTTTCCATCTACCAAAGGCATGTTCTAAGTCATTAGAGCACTACAAGGCTTTGTCCCAATTTTTATGTTTCAGTTAATAAGGACATATTTTCTCTAAGATAGAAATATATCTTTTTTACTCTCATAACTTCAACACCCAAGAAATAATTTAGCACCCCAAGTCTTTTGTATCACTGCTTATAGACCATAGAATGATCAGACTTGCTTTTCATCATACCAAATTTTTCAACAATTTGATTAAAATTTTCAAACCAAGCACAAGGATTTTGTTTCAAACCATACAAAGATTTTCGAAGACGACAAACTTGTCCCCCTACACAACAAAACTAGGAGGTTGCTTCATATACACCTCTGGAAGATCATCATGAAGAAATACATTATTGATATCAAGTTGATGTAAAGGCAACGATTGGTAGCGGCTATTGAAATAAACAATTGAACATATGCCAACTTTGCAATAGGAGAAAAAGTATAATAATCCACACTATGAATATGAGCATAGCCTTTAGCGACAAGATATGCTTTTAATCGGGCAATTGACCCATCAGGATTTACTTTAACTACGAATACACATTTGCATCTAATAGCCCGTTTCGCAGAATGTAGATCAGCCAAGTCCCAAGTGTCATTGTCATCAAAAGTATTTATCTCCTCTATCATTGCATCTTTTTAACCAGGATTAGATATGACCTCACGCACATGAATAAAGATAGAATCAAGTGAAGCAATAAAAGAACAAGAGGAAGACGACAAGCCGTTATAAGAAACAAAACAAGTAGGATAAATACACTATCATTTACTTTATGTAATGCAATAGGAAGGTCATCACTCGGAACTGGATCTGATGACGAAATAGTAGGTGCAAGACATGAATCTAGAGGGTGATGCCTAGAGTAGACTTGAATAATAGGAGGCTTGAGAGGAGCCGATTTCAGGATTGGTGCGGAGGGTGTGATAGAATACACCAATCAATCATCATTTTCCCTTTGATGTGTGGGAATTAGTGAGGTTGGAAAATAATGTGTCTTCCGTGAAGGTAACATCAATTGAGATAAAGATATTTGTTAATACAGGAACAATAACACCTATCACCTTTCTAAAGATGAGAATAACCAAGAAAAATATACTTCAAAGACTTGGGATTTAATTTAGTGACGTGTGGATGAACATCTCAAACAAAACAAGTGTTACTAAATATCCTAGGGTTAATAGGAAACGACTTATTAGGAAAAAAGATTTTGTAAACAATCTCACCATGAAGAACTGAGGATGTCATGCGATTAATGAGAAAATATGCGGTAGAAACTACATTAATCTAAAAAGATTTGGGAACATTTATTTGAAAGAAAAGGGTCGTGCAATTTCTACACTATTTTCGGATGGAGTGTCAACACATGAGGTTTTATGAAGCATGTCATTCTAACCCATACACAGCTAGAATAAATTGGGCATATAGCAGTATCACTTCGTAGAGCACGGATGGATGTATTGAACTGTGTTTTAATCTCAACACAAAATGCACAAAACAAAGAAAATAACTCAAAACGATTTTTCATTAAATATAACTAGGTTACACGAGTGTAACCATCGACAAAAGTAATAAAATACCTAAAATTAGATTTAGATAAAACAGGACAAGGACCCTAAATTTTAGAATGAACTAATTCAAAAAGAATGGTAACACCTTATTTACTCTAGGACTTGAACTAAGACGGTGACATTTTGCAAACTGACACATTGTGGATAAAACTTTTTGAGTAAAGGTACTAATGCATGTCCCAACCTACAATGAGCCTCGAATGAAGAAGTGACACTTGTTCTAGCAAAAGAATACGAGAGCGATGTGTCAAGAATATAGAGGCATCCAGACTCATACCCTTTACCAATAATCTTCGTTGGCAAAAATCCTAAAATAAACAATGATAAAAAAAATGAGATGTAACAGTTAAGATTATGAGTTAGTTGACTGCTAGAGAGTAAATTAAAGGATAAATTAGGTAAATGTAAAATAAAAGGGTAGATAAAGTAAAGGAGTAGAATTGATAGTGTCAACCCACGAACACAAGATGAAGACCCATCAACTAAAGTAAACAGTAGGAGTGTTAGCTTTGAATTTAAAGTAGAAAAGAGATTAGAATTACTTGTCCGTATCACAAAATCAATGATCCATTTGGAAGAGAAGGAAAAAAAACATGCCTTTTGTTTAACTGAATCAACAATAAGAAGATGAAGACTTGAGTGATTCTTGATATTTTGAGAATTTGATAAATTCATTTGCGGACTGATTTATCAAAGGCATCATTAGTGGATGCAATATGAGCTAAGTGTTTTTGTTGACTTTTATACCATAGCTTTATACACTCAAACTTCATATGACTTGACTTATGACAGTAGTTACATATACTACTCCTCGAATCGGCGTTCGAGTTTCAAAGGCCTGTGAGCCACCTCCTTTGTTTCCACTATGACTAGTTGGTCTTCTAGATATATATTTAGTATTGCGACTCACCAAAACACCACTAAGCGAAATGAGTGCAGTATTTTTTGTACGAAGGACACATCTAAATACATCTTGTAAAGAAGAAACCTTAGAACCAGAGAGAACTTGTGACTTGGCAGACTCAGATAGGTCAACAAGGAAGATCGTAATATTCATCTGTTGTCTCCTTCACATCAGAGCTAAAGGGAAATAACATAGCTCCTCATATGTCTTCTTGAATACCATAAAGTAATTAATTAGTGGTTGATATTATTTTTTCACACGATAAAATGGTTTACAAACCTCATACATGCGAGACAGATTCCCTTTCCCAAAATATAGAAATTCCAAGTAATCCATTAGGATTGATCACACCTATTATTACATCACTATCAATATAATTTCGAATATGAAAGAACAAGCGAACATTCTCTCTAAGCCATGTTTGCTTTGAATCATCTTAAGGGGGGCATCAGTTATATGCCCATCTTTGTCAATACTGTTGGGATCGGAGATGCCGATTGTTCTTGCTCCTTCAAGGTTAGTGCACCGGAAATATGCAAATGAAAACAAGAACAAGAAACCAATGCTAACAAACCTCGATTTACTTGGTATCCACCTCCAGCGGAGGTGACTAATCCAAGAGTTCGGACGATCACACACAATTCTACTATGAACGCGTTTCTTCTCGGTGAAGCAAACCTCTCACAATCACTATCCTCTTCCTCTTTACAATGAGAGCTTAAGAGTGGAGGAAGAAGACACA
>JBAMIB010274488.1:0-11729 GCA_037177415.1 Kaempferia rotunda | reverse complement strand
GTCTTCTCAGTCAAGTATCCAGTCAACCTTGAACTACTTGACTTATGTTCGACAATCTCCTAGATAGATAATTGCACCTGCAATCTCCATCTATTGTCAAACATCGAAACACAAGCTTGAACCAACTCAAGCTTAGTCAAATGGGTCTGCATGACCCAAGAACGATTGCACCAAAAATATCTTATATCCTGTCAAACATCAAAATTAAAACACAAGCTTGACCTAATTCAAGCTCAGTCAATATGGTCAACCTGACCCAAGGACAATTGCACCAACAAGTAAGCCTCATATTCGGCTTCATTGTTGGATGCTCGTAAGTCAAGCCGAATAGAAAGTTAGTGTACACATCTTCTCTGGGAGATATTAGTACTATCCTGATTCCACTACCTTGCTTGGTCAAAGAGTCATCCACATAAAATTTTCAAGTCTTGTTTTCTTCTTATTCAAGAACTTCTGTTAAAAAATCCGCTAAGGCCTGAGCTTTAATAGTTGTTCTTTGCTGATATTGGATGTCGTATTCAATCAACTTGCTAGGTCACTTGATCAATTCCCTTGAGGCTTTAAGATTAGTTAACACCCGACCCAAGCTACTATTGGTGAGAAATATAATTGGGTGAGTGAGGAAGTCAACCTTAATCTACGGGCGACGAGGGTAAGTCTGAGAGATAATTTTTCCACATTAATGTATCTACTTTCTGATGGGTTTAAAAGAATTTAGATATCTCCATAATAGCATGATTATTGTCTACTTTGGGCCTAGACCCTCATGATTTTTGTTTTGGGCTCTTCTCAAAAAGTCTTATAATAATGGAGATATTTTTCTCTTATAAACTCATGATTTTTTCCATGTCTTTCCAATGTGGGACTTTGTTTGCAACCTTGCAACCCAATAATCCTCTCTCAAACTAAGGACCATACCCCTCAAACCCATATGCTTGATGTCTGATCCTCGATCCACTAGGACTTCAGCCTGATGTTAAGTCCTCTTGATCTGGACATGAGAACCCTCTTTCATTTGAGGTCAACATTGCACCAACATGGTTTGATTGGACCATAACTCTTGTGCTTAGTCGACGGTTAATCTTTCTGGTAGTCCGAACTCTGATACCAATTTATGGGTTTAAAAGAATTTATATATCTCCATAATGATATGATATTGTCAACTTAAGGCCAAGACCCTCATGCTTTGCTTTTATGCTCTACCCAAAAGACCTCATACTAATGGAGATATTTTTCTCTTATAAACTCATGTTTTTTTCTATATCTTTCTAATGTGGAACTTTGTTTATAACCTTGCAACCCAACACTTTTGACATCTTTTAATAAACGTCCCAAGATATAGATGGGATGTTGCATACCATCTTCCTACCAGAGTAGGACTATGGTGAATGCTCCTTCAGATGCTGATAGATATACCCATAACATTTATCCTATCAATGGTTTGGAGAGCAAGGGTAGTCAAGATAAAAATTCCTTTAATTTAGCGAAACCTTCATTGCAATTTGCGTCCCACTTGAACTTAGACGCTCTTCCTAATATTTTTAAAAAGGGTAAGCTTCGATCAGCTAAACGGAGATGAATTGAGAGAGTTCAATAATACGTCCGACCAATCACTGTACTTCCTTAAGATTGAGGGGAGGAGGCATGTTCTAGACCGTATGGATCTTCTCAAGGGTTGCCTTGATTCCTCGTTCAGTGACAATGTATCTAAGAAATTTTTAACTTTTGACCCCAAATAGACACTTATTGTGGTTAAGCTTAAGTGCATAATGTTTAAGTGTGCAACATGTCTCTTCGATATCTGAGATCAATTTATCAGATCGGGCATACTTGATTAAAATATCATCAAAGTTCAACTCAATGTTTCTCCAGATTTGGAGCATAAAAATTTGATTAATGAGTTGTTAATAGATTACCTCTATATTCTTTAATCCAAATGGCATGATAGTATAAAAAAAAGGTTCTATTAGCGGTTACGAAACTAACCTTTTCCTGATCTTTAGAAGCTAAAAGAATATGATAATATCCATGATAAATATCCAGCATGTATATGAGTTCACAATTGAAAGTTCAGTCTACCATTTGATCAATATGAGGTAGGGGTAACAATTTGGATATGTTTTATTGAGGTTCTGAAAGTCGACGCAAACCCTCCATTCACCTCCCAGTTTAGACACCAACACCACATTAGCGATCTAGGTGGGGAATTGAACTTCTAATATGTACCCGGCTTCCATTAATGTGGTGATCTCCGTTTGAATTATTTGATCTTGTTTTAATGAGATGTTGCACTTCCTTTGCCGAATGGATTGGTCTAAGTCTAAGGGGGAGCCTTGGCGGCGTAAACCCAAGTGTAACATAACAAAGGAAGATTCAATAATAAGTACCGAGGCCAATGGAAGTATCTAGAAAGCAAGGCGTGAAGAATGAGGAGACATCCAATGGACGTAAGGCTGAAGGAAGATGACTTGAAGGCTAAGTCTAGGTTGGTCGGGCAAAGATGAGTGCTAAGAGACTGTACTCGGGGTTGAAACCCTAGTTTAGGGTTTACCAGTAGAATGGTGTATGTACCAATTGACTGTGTTAGAGCAATCAAGGTACACTAGATTTTGATTTTTGGGCAAAGATTTAAGTTATGTTATTATTGTATTTGATGTATGCTTGTAAGTGTACATGATACAGGTACAACAAGGAAAGTCCAAGTGTGATTTTGGCAAAGGAAGAAAGTCCAAGTAGAGACTTGACGATGTAAGTCCAAGGGGGAGCCTTGGCAGTATAAGCCCAAGTGTGACTTGGCAAAGAAAGACCCAACAACAAGGACCGAGGCCGATGGAAGCTCTTGAAGGCAAGGCGTGAAGGATGGGGAGTATCCGAGGGACGCAAGGCTGATGGAGGAGGCTAGAAGGCTAGGTATAGGTTGGTCGGGCAAGAATGAGTGCTAAGAGACTGTACTCATGGTTAAAATCCTAGGTTTATGATTAACTAGTCAATTGGTGTATGTGCAACTCGACTAGTGTGTGGCTGGGAGTGAATAGAAACTTTCTATTCGCTCAACCCTTATGGACTAGTTAACTCGTGATGTCATCAGTCGACTGGTTTCGAGTCGTTAGTGTGTAACAGTCAAATTACTACATAGACCAGTCAACTTGTGATGTCATCAGTCGACTATAACAGAAAAATTAGACTATGTGTTTTCCCCAAGCTCTATATAATGGAGCTTGGGTGACTGGATTAGGTGACAAAATTAGAGGTGGTTAACTCCTAATTAGAGTCTCCAAGCTCCCGTGATCCTAGTGATCGTGATCGAGTTTGTGGCAAGATTTCTCTATCCACAAAGAGCTACTTGAGCTAGCTGGAGGCTTTCTGAGGAGTCATCCACCGATGGATCAGGATCGTCCACCTTACGAACAGCCCTGGAGTAGGAGTTTTATCTCTAAATCACGTAAACAAGCGTGTCACTTGTGTTTAGTTTATTTTCTTATCTTTATTATAGTGCATAGGGTTAGATTTTTATTGTTAGTTTTGTTTTATATTTTTACAGTGTACTAACAAGCGTAGGAAGTTAAGAAAGTGGATGATCGACTATTCACTTTTCTCTAGCCGATGTGAAAGTCCCAACAACTTAAACATAACTGTTAGCTGTGCGCAAGGGAGGAATTTTTACCGATTAAAAGAATAACATATTAATCATTTACTTTTTTTTTATCTACCATAAACAACATAATTTAATTTTTTTGCTCTTAAATTTGAACATGTTTCTTATTTAAATATTTGTCAAATAATAAATCATATATTAGTAAATTATTTAATCAAATAGGAAAGTTTCTGAAATAGCCTGATTATATATAGTAATGTTAAAATTATCAAATTGTATACTCAATTTTAAATTTTTGTTTCCTACGACAGTAGCTATTGATTCACAATGTATGTTTAATCGATTGCTACAAATTTTTAATTTTTTTTCAAAACAAAAAATTAAAAACATTCTGGGATTAAAAATTGATTGCTCTCACTATTAAATATCGAAGTGATGTTTAAGAGTATAGATATAATAAAAAATAAAATGAATACTAATTTTATATTATTTTAATTTTTTTAAGTTTATCAATTAAGAATGGTATAGAATAAGTTGTTTGTATTCATATGTTTTTCCTGATTATATTAATGTATTTAAATATCAATTTAATATATTATATTAAGAATAATAATTTTTTAAATATAAATTAAAATTTTTAATTGATAGCTATAGCAATTAATTCTGAATGTTTTTTTATCACGAAAAGTAATTTTAATCGATTGTACTGTAGTAAAAATATTTTAAAAAACAATGAGTAAAAATTCTTCTATGATTAAAAAACAATTACTACCCTCAACATATATTAAATTGATATTTAAGGATATTAATGAGACATACACATAGGATTTAATTTCGTATTATTCCAAGCCCTATAGGGCTATTTGCCAGCTTTGATCCAAATCTACTAATGTGGCAAAAATTGGTAAAATTAATTTAGGTTCCACCGAGATTTGAACTCGGGTTACTGGATTCAGAGTCCAATGTCCTTACCACTAGACCATGGAACCGAATTGATCCAAATCTACTAATGGTTCTAGAACATAAAATAATATAGGATAGAACATTGTTATTTGAATTAATACTATATGAATCAATTATCACACTGTGTAGCAATAGATTTGGAGGGGGCAAACCTGAAATTGTATATATAATTTACTAATTTTCAAACTAGGATAATTGATTTGGGTATTTTAAAAATTTTAAATTTTACTATGTGTTCGAGTAATTTAATAAATCTACAATAAGTAATTATTATTATTATTATTATTAAATCAATTCAGCTTAGCTATACTACAACTAAATCAAGTATCGCCCCATAACAAATCCCACTCCGGCGATACCGATGCACAGGGCCAACGTCAGCCACCACGCAGCCGCCGCCGCCGCCGCCTCCTCCTCCTCCTCCTCTTCCTTATCCTCCCTCGGCTGCTGCGCTAATCCCTGTTTCCGCAGCACCGATATCTCGGCCTCCAGCAGCATCGCCCACCGCCGGTACGACGACAGCCTGATCGCCTCCCCGAGCAGCAGCTTGCTAAGCTCCTCCCTCCGTCGGCTCTCCTCCTCCACCTTCCGCTCCGCCTCCCTCGCCCGCGTCTGCGACAGCCGCAGCGCTCTAAGCAACCTCGTGCTCTCCGCCGGTCCCAATTGCCCACCCCACTGATCGGCAACCTCAACGCTGCGTGCAATTAATAAATAATCGGCTAATTAAGCTCCTCAATTCATTAAAGCTAGCGCAAATCTTTCCCTAGCTATTCAATCATGATCAACTCACTTGATTTTGCGTTCCTCCGCAGCCGCTCTGTGACTGTGACCGCAGCCGCCATGGTCCTCGAGGGGGAAGATCAGCTTGACCGGAGGGGGGAGATCGCAGTTCAGGAGGAGGTCGGAAACAGAGCGCTTGGATAGATCGAAGCCGAACAGCTGCATCTCCCCGTCGACGTCGAGTTGGCGGCCAGAAGAATCCCATAGCCATTTCTCGTCGGACGGCGAGTGATCACGAGGGATTGATCGTTCGATTACATCCATGCTCGATCCGATTGGAGACTTGGAAATAAGCCTGTTGTTATTCAAGTGCAATGGCTTGGTGAAGAAGGAAGGAAGGAAGGAAGGAAGCGTGCAGTAGCGTACAAACAAAAATTAGGAGCTTATTTAAAGGAAAGAATATGTAAACTAAAAAATATTCCCTCGAATAGGAAATATAAGGATTCTTCTGAGATTTTTTTAATGTTTATGAGTCGGTAAAATCTAATCTATTTACCAATCGGTCGACGGTTGACTAGACTAATCTTAATCTATTTACCATGTTTAAAATTTTAAAAATTGAGATGATGATGATTACACTCAGGAACATGCATGCAAGAAGTGTAGTGAATTTAGTTTGAAGTATTTATGAGATGTTTAAGGTCATTAATCAAATTTTACTAAAAACTCATCTACAATTCTACTGCCATGTCTAAAATTTTAAAAACCTAATATGCCTTCAGCGGTGTTGATCGTGAGTGAGCACTGAGCATGACAGATCTAGAGATGTTAAATTATTTCCATGTTGTGAAGATTTTAAAAATCCATAGCTCTGCTGTGAAATTTAGGTATAAAAGTATGATTACCACTTAGGAGGATTCCAATCTTAATTTGAAGTGATTAATTATGAGGTTTCTAAAATCATTGTACTCCGTTTAATTTTTTAAGTGTAATTATTTCCTTAGAAATAGACTGCACATTAAATTAAAAAGAGCAATGACACACTTTAAGAAAAAACATAAGAAAACTTTCAAGAAAAAATACATAGTGATGGAACCCACTATTTTACTTTTGTGGGCCCCATCACTTCATGTGTCTTTCTTTAAAGGTTTCTTTGAGTTTTTTTCTCTTTGTAAATTATTTTTCTAAATTAAATTTGAGGTATCTTAAAAACATTTCAAACTAAGTTTATTGTAGATATAAATTTTTGATAGTCGAGTGGGGTACATGACTAGAGTCAAAAATGAAATAAAAAAAATTTAGAAATCAAGTATGCATTTTGATATTAATGAAAGTTGACTGTTCAATTCATTATAGCATAGGGAAAGAAAATGTCAATTAGAAGACTAATAGCGTGCTTTCCATGTAATTTCTTGCCTGTACCATGCTTTAGAACGAAACGAAGCATTAATAACATTTTTACGAAATTAACATCATTAAGGAAATAACAAAAAAATATAGCATTCATTTGGACACAAACTAAAGTTTGAGCCTTAATTTATCGAAAATAGATTGAAATCTGAAACTTATTCGGACCCCGTCGAAGTGGACCGAACCAAAATGGATCTGCAAAAATCCAAGCCTAACGGTCAACCTCGGTTTGACTCTGTCAGAATTCTCCTGCTGTTGGATCGAGTAATGAACGCTCCGGGCCACCACCAACCCCACGCCGGCGATGCCGACGCAAGAGGCCAACGCCAGCCACCCGGCCATCGGCGCCGGCGTCACTTTCTTCTTCTCCTTCGCCTTCGCCTTCTCCAGCTCGTCTTCTTCTTCTTGCCCCTCCTCCTCCTCCTCCAGCGGTCGCCGCGTGGTTAATCCCTTCAGCCTCAGCATGGAATTCTCGGCCTCGAGCAGAGTCGCCCACCGCCGGTAGGCCGACAGCCGGAGCGCGTCCTCCATCAGCAACCTGCTGAGCTCGTGGCTCCTGTCGCTTTCCGCCGCCGCCTTCTTCTCCGCCTCCCTCGCCCGCGTCTGCGACAGCTGCAGAGCTCTCAGCAAGCTGGCGTCCGCCGTCGATACCGATCGTCCGTCCCATTCAGCAACGACGATCTCAACGCTAGAAATCGACGTCGATGAGCTCTGTTCTTGAGATGTAACTAATTTCTTATCCTCCTCCTCCTCGTCGTGATCGGAGAGATTCAGCTCGAGCAACATCATCTCCTGATCCAACGCCGTCCATTTCTCGGACGGTGAGCAGGGAATTGGATTCGACTCCATCTCCATCTCCATTTCTGAATTCTGACTTCAATCTCAATAAATCAGAAAAATATTGGTAATGGAAAGAATTTAGAGTTAGTTTTCCAATCAATACAAAAGAGAGAGCAGTATCATAATAATTAATAATATTCACCTCCCATTTTTATATGATGCGCATCGACGTTGATGGGAGGAGGCAGCGTGATTGACCGGTTGCTGCGCAGAGAAAGCAGAAGCGCGCCGCAGTTGACTCTGACAAATTATTGTTCAAAATCAAAGCAAAAAAACGTGTATTTCCTTTTTCCCTGGGAATTTATTTTTCCTAAACTATATACGAGATCGACATTAGGATAGAAATTAAATAAACTGAAATTCAGACGACCTTAATACAATTTGTATGCCCCGTCCACACCGTCCAAATCGAGACGGTGAAACAGGACTAGTTCTGTCAAAATGCCTAAGCATATCCTATATCATATATATATATAACCATGAAACTCTAATTCCGTTATCAGCCATGTTAATAACGGATTCATTAATAGGTTCTACACATATAATATCATAAATGCAGAACACAAATTATGATCAGTAACTATAACAATTAGATCACTTAATGGATTTAATCAATATAAATTAACATACAAGCCCAACTAACAAAGAGATAAACCTCATATCCAATAACACAAATATATACTCAATAACCATTAAATCACATAACCAGTTGGATCACTTTAATGATAAAAATACGGATGCTTATAAATAACATATACGCCTCAGACCTAATAGAGAGATAAAATCCAACATTTTAAAACAAGTCAACACAAAATATAAGTTGGCAAAATCAACTTAATTACTCGTTTTTCTTATTTGTATAATGAATAATTTTAATTTTTATCACAACAGTTACCCTAAACTAAATTTTTACCTTAAATTTTAATAAGAGTAAGCATCCACATCAATTATCCTAAACTAAATTTTTATCTTAAAATTTACATTTTATATAAAAAAATTTCTACATCAGTTACTCTACTCAATCCCTAAATATACATAGTATGAATAGTAGTTCTATAAATTTAGGGAATATAATTCATTCTCTAAACATTATAATAGTATTTATCTCTCCTCCCTCTAATAATAAAAATATTTCTCTATCCTCACTCTAATAATAAAAAATTATGGAGGAAAGAAAAAAAATAATAATAATAAAAATAAATATATACTAAATTATATGCAAAACTGCTGTATTGTAATAAAAATAGGTATGTAAATTTAATAAAATGGATTTTTTTTTCTAAATTTTAGATTTTGGATGAGGATTTTGATTGGATGCTCTAAGGGTTAAATAAAAAATTGAATAGAACAAAAAGAATAAATCAAAATTGAATCAAACCAAATCTCATTCACTAAAATTGAATCAACTGAATATATCTAACCACTAAAATTGAATCAACTGAATCTAACTACTAAAATCAAACAAAATGATTCACTATAAAATTGATTAATTTGATCAATTATTGATCGAATTAAGCGATCTTTTTTTTTATGATCGGTTAAGTAGCTTTATCTTCTGTCAAATATCACTTCTTAATATTAAAAAAATAATTTATGTTAAACTTTTGACCATAATTTATTAAAAAATAATATATTTGTCTGATGAATATTTTTAAATAAATAAATTAAATTAAATTTCAATAATAAAATATTAAAAATATTAACTAATTTGGAAAGTACTAATAAATTATTATAATATTATTAATATACCTTTTAATTCTTATTTTTTTTTAAAAAATTATCTATCAATTTTAACTTCGACGAAAAGAAGTTTTAATGCAACAGTAAAAATGCTATTGTGCGATCTAAATGTAACAGGTTCAAATAGAAAATATAGTCATTACGTACAATAAATCCTTCGTTGGAATCTTGCATTAGCAGGAGCTTCATGAACTAAACTACCTTTTCATGTACGATCAATCCAACATAACCACTTAAATTTTAAATGATCCTAACTTTTGACTCGAGACTCGGAATCAGACTCTATCTGTGGCCATGCTTTCATGATTCAGAGATCTTCATTTGTTACTTGGTTACCTGTAATTGTAAATTTTTAGGTCTAAATTCTACCATCTAGGCTCTCATCTGAGCCTTCGAAGATTTTATTATTATTATTAGTAATTTATATTTTTAGGGTATTTCAGATATTTTTGGTATTTTGGGTCATAGTTTTTTTACAATAACACCATCTTGTTTTATTAATTTTAATTTCTGTCAAAAAATTTTCTTTTATGGAAAGATCTATTTTCTTTCTTTACGAGATTAGAATTGAGATCCATATATTAGAATTTCTTTCCTTTCTTTGTCTTAGGGTTTAGAGTATATAAAAACACATATATAGTTATATGAGGATCATTCCTCAATTATTAAAAAAAACTTTCTTTTTCTAGTAAATCCGATGAGTTTCTCTTATTTTTAGCATTTTCTCTTCTTGAATTTCTCCTCCAATCTTCCCTCTCGTTAGCCCACAGAATAATTGCTATCTGCAAGGTGTTAGTTAGTATAAGAACAGTCCATGTCCGATTTAAGGAAGTTGAGCATCATATCCAATGGAAGGACAATGCGGTAGTGGTCGTGGTAAAAATAAAAGGTAAGTTCCAATCGAGCAAGACGAGCATTGTAGACGTAGCATCTAGAACATATTGATGATTGAGAATTTATGGTGGCAAGTTGCAAAGTGACCCTAGCAGATGACAACAATGGTGGCGGCACGAAATCTTGAAGGTGGGGAGATTTCAAATCGAGGATATGAGTCTACCTTAGAGAATTCATAATATCGTTAGACTGCTAGCCAGGAACGTCATGTTCGAGAGGAGCCTTATGAGGATCTAAAATTTCAGCTTTAACTTTTTGAATTTTCTAGTACGTTACAAACAGAGAGTTTTATTGATCGTCAAAACGTAGTGGAGCGAGACTTTGAATATAAGCAGCTTCCGGATTGAATGAAGGTGAAGTTGACTGCCATCGGACTCAAGGGACGTGCATCGACGTAGTGGGAATAGATGCAACATTCATAGGACATACATGACAAGTCCAAAATAGAAGACTAGGAAAAGATGAAAAAGAAGCCAAGAGGTCACTTTATACCATTCAACTATACCCAAACTATATTTCAGCAACTTCTCTTGTTGTGACAGGGTGCAAGATTGATCAACAATTATATGGATGAGTTCCACCAGCTGACCATATGAAATGACCTATCCGAGATTGATGAGCAGACGGTCACAAGATACTTAGGGGGTTGCGTTAGCTCCTACAACATGCCCTCAGCCTTCAGAGTTTGGGCAATCTTCTGAGGTGTTTCACAGGAACTAAGCTAAAACAGTGGGACTTGGGGTTACCTCAAGTAGAGTTTACCTACAATAGGTCGAGAAATAGGACAATAGGTTTGAGTCCTTTCGAGATTGTCAATAGACGGAATACATCAGGGTTCTGAACTTCGCCCAAGGGACGATTCACTTCTAAAGCAGATGTGATAATAGAATATCTTTGAAAAATTAATGAGCAGGTGAAATTGACAATTCTGGATAGCAATAGCAAGTACAAAACTCAGTCATCATGGTTAGGTACTTTTTGAGGCCAAAGATTTTTTCTGGGCTGTTTTATTTAGTGATCGTTTCCCTATTGGCGAGTACTCTAAACTAAAGGATCAAAAGATTGGACAATGTGAGATACTGTAAAAGATCAACCACAATGCCTATAAGTTGCACCTTCCTAGACATCTTAAAACGTCTGATGTCTTCAATGTGAAACACTTGACTCCTTGTTCGATGGATACTGAGGAGGCTATGAAGAACTCAAGAGTGGGTTCTTTCTGTAGGATCGAGGAAGACGATAGAGGGAGGAGGTGAATATCGTTCGTTCGAAAAACAAAATAGACGTAACAGAAAATTAAAACAACACGCGGAAGGTTTTTACTTCGTTCAGAGTCTGAGTCAACTCCTACTCGAAGGCCCACGGTCTTCCGGACCGTATCGTTGGGCAATCTACTAATTCGTTTCAAATTGAATACAAAATGAGGAAAGTGTAACAGACTACATTTTCCTTGTATAAATTAAGTACAGAAAAGAATTAAATTTACCAACTTCGTAGAGAAATCTCGGTGTCGTTCGGAAGTTGGCATCGACTGTCGGCAGCGGTCGGAAGTCTGGAGCGGCAACAC